>JAWPHD010008618.1:0-113156 GCA_037043455.1 Cyrtodaria siliqua | reverse complement strand
CGGTGTCAGAATAATGACTGGGTGGGGTATCAATCATGTAAATTATATAAAGGTAGTGCTAGAACTGGTCGGTCCGGTGTCAGAATAATGACTGGTTGGGGTATCCATCATGAAGTTTATATAAAGCGTAGTGCTAGAACCGGTCGGTCCGGTGTCAGAATAATGACTGGGTGGGGTATCAATCATGAAGTTTATATAAAGGGTAGTGCTAGAACTGGTCGGTCCGGTGTCAGAATAATGACTGGGTGGGGTATCAATCATGAAGTTTATATAAAGGGTCGTGCTAGAACTGGTCAGTCCGGTGTCAGAATAATGACTGGGTGGGGTATCAATCATGAAGTTTATATAAAGGGTAGTGCTAGAACTGGTCGGTCCGGTGTCAGAATAATGACTGGGTGGGGTATCAATCATGAAGTTTATATAAAGGGTAGTGCTAGAACTGGTCGGTCCGGTGTCAGAATAATGACTGGGTGGGGTATCAATCATGAAGTTTATATAAAGCGTAGTGCTAGAACTGGTCGGTCCGGTGTCAGAATAATGACTGGGTGGGGTATCAATCATGTAGTTTATATAAAGGGTAGTGCTGGAACTGGTCGGTCCGGTATCAGAATAATGACTGGGTGGGGTATCAATCATGAAGTTTATATAAAGGGTCGTGCTAGAACTGGTCGGTCTGGTGTCAGAATAATGACTGGGTGGGGTATCAATCATGAAGTTTATATAAAGGGTAGTGCTAGAACTGGTCGGTCTGGTGGCAGAATAATGACTGGGTGGGGTATCAATCATGAAGTTTATATAAAGGGTAGTGCTAGAACTGGTCGGTCCGGTGTCAGAATAATGACTGGGTGGGGTATCAATCATAAAGATTATATAAAGGGTAGTGGTAGAACTGGTAGGTCCGGTGTCAGAATAATGACTGGGTGGGGTATCAATCATGAAGTTTATATAAAGGGTAGTGCTAGAACTGGTCGGTCCGGTGTCAGAATAATGACTGGGTGGGGTATCAATCATGTAGTTTATATAAAGGGTCGTGCTAGAACTGGTCGGTCCGGTGTCAGAATAATGACTGGGTGGGGTATCAATCATGAAGTTTATATAAAGGGTAGTGCTAGAACTGGTCGGTCCGGTATCAGAATAATGGCTGGGTGGGGTATCAATCATGAAGTTTATATAAAGGGTAGTGCTAGAACTGGTCGGTCCGGTGTCAGAATAATGACTAGGTGGGGTATCAATCATGAAGTTTATATAAAGGGTCGTGCTAGAACTGGTCGGTCCGGTGTCAGAATAATGACTGGGTGGGGTATCAATCATGAAGTTTATATAAAGGGTAGTGCTAGAACTGGTCGGTCTTGTGTCAGAATAATGACTGGGGTGGGGTATCAATCATCAAGTTTATATAAAGGGTAGTGCTAGATCTGGTCGGTCCGGTGTCAGAATAATGACTGGGTGGGGTATCAATCATCAAGTTTATATAAAGGGTAGTGCTAGAACTGGTCGGTCCGGTGTCAGAATAATGACTGGGTGGGGTATCAATCATGCAGTTTATATAAAGGGTAGAGCTAGAAGTGGTCGGTCCGGTGTCAGAATAATGACTGGGTGGGGTATCAATCATGAAGTTTATATAAAGGGTAGTGGTAGAACTGGTCGGTCCGGTGTCAGAATAATGACTGGGTGGGGTATCAATCATGAAGTTTATATAAAGGGTCGTGCTAGAACTGGTCGGTCCGGTGTCAGAATAATGACTGGGTGGGGTATCAATCATGAAGTTTATATAAAGGGTCGTGCTAGAACTGGTCGGTCCGGTGTCAGAATAATGACTGGGTGGGGTATCAATCATGAAGTCTATATAAAGGGTAGTGCTAGAACTGGTAGGTCCGGTGTCAGAATAATGACTGGGTGGGGTATCAATCATGAAGTTTATATAAAGGGTAGTGCTAGAACTGGTCGGTCCGGTGTCAGAATAATGACTGGGGTGGGGTATCAATCATCAAGTTTATATAAAGGGTAGTGCTAGATCTGGTCGGTCCGGTGTCAGAATAATGACTGGGTGGGGTTTCAATCATGAAGTTTATATAAAGGTAGTGCTAGAACTGGTCGGTCCGGTGTCAGAATAATGACTGGCTGGGGTATCAATCATGAAGTTTATATAAAGGGTAGTGGTAGAACTGGTCGGTCCTGTGTCAGAATAATGACTGGGTGGGGTATCAATCATCAAGTTTATATAAAGCGTGTGCTAGAACTGGTCGGTCCGGTGTCAGAATAATGACTGGGTGGGGTATCAATCATCAAGTTTATATAAAGCGTAGTGCTAGAACTGGTCGGTCCGGTGTCAGAATAATGACTGGGTGGGGTATCAATCATGAAGTTTATATAAAGGGTAGTGCTAGAACTGGTCGGTCCGGTATCAGAATAATGACTGGGTGGGGTATCAATCATGTAGTTTATATAAAGGGTCGTGCTAGAACTGGTCGGTCCGGTGTCAGAATAATGACTGGGTGGGGTATCAATCATGAAGTTTATATAAAGGGTCGTGCTAGAACTGGTCGGTCTGGTGTCAGAATAATGACTGGGGTGGGGTATCAATCATCAAGTTTATATAAAGGGTAGTGCTAGAACTGGTCGGTCCGGTGTCAGAATAATGACTGGGTGGGGTATCAATCATGACGTTTATATAAAGGGTAGTGGAAGAACTGGTCGGTCCGGTGTCAGAATAATGACTGGGTGGGGTATCAATCATCAAGTTTATATAAAGGGTAGTGCTAGAACTGGTCGGTCCGGTGTCAGAATAATGACTGGGTGGGGTATCAATCATGTAGTTTATATAAAGGGTAGTGCTAGAACTGGTCGGTCCGGAGAAAGAATAATGACTGGGTGGGGTATCAATCATGTAGTTTATATAAAGGGTAGTGCTAGAACTGGTCGGTCCGGTGTCAGAATAATGACTGGGTGGGGTATCAATCATGAAGTTTATATAAAGGGTAGTGCTAGAACTGGTCGGTCCGGTGTCAGAATAATGACTGGGTGGGGTATCAATCATGAAGTTTATATAAAGGGTAGTGCTAGAACTGGTCGGTCCGGTGTCAGAATAATGACTGGGTGGGGTATCAATCATGAAGTTTATATAAAGGGTAGTGGTAGAACTGGTCGGTCCGGTGTCAGAATAATGACTGGGTGGGGTATCAATCATGAAGTTTATATAAAGGGTAGTGCTAGAACTGGTCGGTCCGGTGTCAGAATAATGACTGGGTGGGGTATCAATCATGAAGTTTATATAAAGGGTAGTGCTGGAACTGGTCGGTCCGGTGTCAGAATAATGACTGGGTGGGGTATCAATCATCAAGTTTATATAAAGGGTAGTGCTAGAACTGGTCGGTCCGGTGTCAGAATAATGACTGGGTGGGGTATCAATCATGAAGTTTATATAAAGGTAGTGCTAGAACTGGTCGGTCCGGTGTCAGAATAATGACTGGGTGGGGTATCAATCATGAAGTTTATATAAAGGGTAGTGGTAGAACTGGTCGGTCCTGTGTCAGAATAATGACTGGATGGGGTATCAATCATCAAGTTTATATAAAGCGTAGTGCTAGAACTGGTCGGTCCGGTGTCAGAATAATGACTGGGTGGGGTATCAATCATGAAGTTTATATAAAGGGTAGTGCTGGAACTGGTAGGTCCGGTGTCAGAATAATGACTGGGTGGGGTATCAATCCTGAAGTCTATATAAAGGGTAGTGCTAGAACTGGTAGGTCCGGTGTCAGAATAATGACTGGGTGGGGTATCAATCATGAAGTTTATATAAAGGGTAGTGCTAGAACTGGTCGGTCCGGTATCAGAATAATGGCTGGGTGGGGTATCAATCCTGAAGTCTATATAAAGGGTAGTGCTAGAACTGGTCGGTCCGGTGTCAGAATAATGACTGGGTGGGGTATCAATCATGAAGTTTATATAAAGGGTAGTGCTAGAACTGGTCGGTCCGGTATCAGAATAATGGCTGGGTGGGGTATCAATCCTGAAGTCTATATAAAGGGTAGTGCTAGAACTGGTAGGTCCGGTGTCAGAATAATGACTGGGTGGGGTATCAATCATGAAGTTTATATAAAGGGTAGTGCTAGAACTGGTCGGTCCGGTGGCAGAATAATGACTGGGTGGGGTATCAGTCATGTCATGTGTCTACGGCGTGGTATTTCAGTGTGGCTGCACTATATAGTTGAGCATTGGGCCACTGTTACAACACACTGGTCATTTGGCCACTGTTACAACACACTGGCCATTGGGCCACTGTTACAACACACTGGCCATTGGACCACTGTTACAACACACTGGCTATTGGGCCACTGTTACAACACACTGGCCATAGCCTTAGCAGCTGTACTGGTTCACCTGCAGATTTACTGGTGTATTTGTCCGCATAGTACTGGTCTTAAATGGCCGATTAGCAGTTTTTTTCTAGAACGAGGTATGTGCTTCGATGTGTATCTTCTTTTAATGTTGGCGTAAAATGATATAACTAGCCTCACGGAAACACACATGATATGGTTTTCCAGTGCTTATATGCGTTTAGTACAGAAACCTACCAATTTTGTAAATATTCGTGTACAGTTTGACGAGGGTGGTCTATTTTGCCAGTTATTTAACGAAAGAAATCGCAATTTGATACAAAATGACACGCTTTTATTTTTACAAATAGCATAATGTATAAAAAAAGCAATATCTAAACAATGATTTCTCCGCTTTTGTTGGAAAACTGCCTCGTTGTGTACTAAAATTCTGAGGAATATTCAACTGAACGCAGGTAATACTGATGATGAACTACTCGTTGATGCAATGGTCCCAATTTTAATTTAACACTCCTTTCAAGCCCTATGCCATAGTTTGGCAAAATGTTGTCATAATTTATACGAGATTACCACACCCATTTATTTTTGTTGCCGGGTCGTCAAGAATCCGAGCTTCTTTGTTTGTACTGATAGGGCTAAACAGATTAATTTCGACATTCATGCAATTGCAAAAGCTCGGTGATCTGCAAAACGTTTCCACTTCGTGTATCGTTGATGGACTAAGCATGTACATCTCTCTGTAAACTAGACATTTATATTTTGTTAAACATTTTAAGCTAGGAAAAACAAAAGCCCATATGCACTATAAGGACGATACCAGTAAATCTACTCAGAAAAAACAAGTTTTCTGCCATTCAAGTCGTGGGATATTTATAACCCATTTATTTATCGAATTTTAACTTACACCTTTTGACTTATTTCTGTTGTTTTGTGTGTGTGGGTGTTGGGGGGGGTGGGGGGGGGGGGGGGTGTGTTGTTGGGGGTTCGTGCGTGCGTGTTTTACAGGGTGGGGGCGTGCATGCGTGCGTGCGTGTTTTACTCTATCTATGTGCATTATACTTAATATGTGATCAATGTCAATTTCTGCATGTTTTGGTTTGGTATCGACGTTTTCAGTTTGCCCGATCGTCAATGGTCAAATTCTACAAGCGGATCCGGGGTGTAAAAGTATAGTCAACACAATCAAAATGAACTAAAGGTTGCTATTATACTCCTACCCTTTATCTGAATCCGCCCATGGAATCCACTAGCCTACCTAGATGTCGAAAATAGATATTTCTCGGTTAGAATGTAATTTGTCGATAATATAAGGCAAACCCGCATTGCTACGAAACCCAGACTATGAACAACTCAGTAAAATATTTATATTGTAATACTCCGCGATGCACCGTATCTTGAGATATCTCGATATATGTCTAATTTATCTTGAGATACTCCATGTTGAGATATCACATTTTATCCTGAGATATCTCAATTTATATTGAGATATTTGTATTGAGATATCTCAATTAATCTCAAGATATCTCAATATATATATCTCAATTTATCTTGAGATAACTGTCTTGAGATATCTTAAGTTGTTTTGAGATAATTATCTTGAGATATCTCAATTGATATTTCAAAATAAATAGAGATATATCTTACAATTTCTCAAGATGTATCGCAACTTATCGTGAGATATCTAACTTGCGATATCTGAAGATCCCATGTGTCTTGCGGTTGGTATATGCAATTTTAGTAGGATTTTCTAAGTTTGAGGTGGGCTTTTTGCCATTTAAAAACTAACCATTGGTGTAATTCTTGGGTTTGCCTTAACACTGTTTCATTATATTGACAGTTTGCTAATGGTAATGTCCCGTTTAAGTACTGGTTGCTATGGTATTTTGATGTCATAGTAAGATGACGTTAAACATAGAACAGCATGTGGCGTGACGTCATGTCACATGACGTCATTATGTCGTGTCGCGTTAAAATAAAAAAAATCGCATAAGATAGCGGCTTTATATAAATCGGGTTATAGGAGACAACTTTTTAGAGTGGAAATGAATTCTGATTGCAAATTTCAGACCATTTTCATGCTATGGAAAAAAACAGTCCGAAAGAAAAAAGTTTGCAAAAAAGCTGTTAAAAAGGCTATTTCAGTGTTATCTTAAAAAGGTGCTGTTAGGCCAATTTTTGGACAATCGCAATAATTCGTATGTCAAGACGTCCGGAATAAATTCGCGAAATGGAAAAAGGGGCGTTTCAATTTTTTTTAACGGACAACTTTCCCTTAAGTGGGCACTCCTCAGTTTCGCATGAATGTCCATGGTGTGAATCAGAAAGAAATCAACTAAGCATCTTTTAGGTCCATGGATGGTATTTATAATAATTATGAACACATGTTTGATGTTTTTTTCAGTTTTGAGTACTTCTAAGTTTATTTTGGTGAATTGGAATATGCATTCTTTGTGTTTTTTGGAGGCTATAAATAGAAAAATGTGAACCACTCAAAAACTTCCTAAAAGTAGGTAAATTGGCTGATTTTCAATCACGGGGAGATCAGCATGGAATAACTTTTTAAAACGCCGGACTAGGTATGTAAAATTTAGCATTTCCTAATATGCAAGAGCATTATGAGTGCAGACATGACCCTGATATGCGTAGGATTTTTATTTTATTTTATTTATTGTCATTTGAAATATTGCTAAAATTGCTATTTTAGTATGTTTTGAGGGGTGGGGTAATCTGAAAGAAATGGGACTAAAGTTGTACAGAAAATGCTTTTTGATACTTTTATTTGGTATGGAAACATGGGTAATTTTATTGACTTCTAAGAAATGTATGACACAATGATGATGTGATTTATTTTTGCTCAAGGATTCAGGCTAAGGGCTTGTCATGGGTTTGATGATTGAGAAATATACATTAAACTGTGGAGTGCCCCCTTTCCTGGGTAGAACCAGTACAGTACACTTCCCGCCATCCGTAAGAATCTACACGTTCTCACTTACAAGTCGAGTTCACTTTGGGATTCGAACCCGCGGCGGTGAAAGGCGAGAAGGCTTCCAACGCAGCGTCGTTAATCCCTCGACCTCGGACGCTAAAGCATTGGTAGACCTAAACAGAGGTAAAATACCAATACGGGTGGCGAACTTAACAACCAGCCGTATACCCTATATCGAAAGAGTAACCTACGAATATGTGCCATATGTATTAAACACGTAGAATCAGTAAGCACGAGTGTACCAAAAACTGACACTAGTACCAAAATTCCATAGTATGGTTTTCTAGTAAGCTTTTTGTTTATTGATTGTGTCATTTCAAGGATAGTTTCGTTTTTAATCTTTGATGTTAAATATACACATTCTAACTAAGAAACCATCGTGCCAAATATGAACACCCTCCTTCAATAGATGTCGGAAAAGTTTAGATTATGAGGATCTCCGAGTGGTTGCCGGGGTAGGATACAACCAGGTTGCCGGGGTAGGATACAACCAGGTTGCCGGGGTAGGATACAACCAGGTTGCCGGGGTAGGATACAACCACGGCAAATCCGCTAGAGGCAGAGGGGTAGGACATTCTAAACTTTCGTTGTCATCCACACATCATAGGAAACCACTGTGCTCCTTCAACTGAATTAGGAGGAGTTTAGGTTAGGAGTGCATGCTGACCCCATATGACACGAGGAGGATCCGTATATCAAATCACAAACCCTTCCATGTTGTACGCGTATATCATTGCAAATAACATGTAGTAAATTTCATTTAAAAATACGGAAAATCACGGGCCCCATGTGTCAAACCCTAGATTCGAAGCCATTGTTATCAGCTACACATCCTAGGCAAACGCCTTCAACTGATGTAGGTGGAGTTTTGGTTACGAGGAAACAATTAAAATGCATGCTGACCTCATATGACCCAAGACCCTTCCACCAGGGAAATATATCCGTACATCAAATCGCAAAACCCGTTCCATAAGGTATGCGTGTATCATTGCTAATATCATATAAGCAATTTCCTTTTAAAAATGTTGAAAATCACAGGTGTAATGTTAATTTTGGTAAATTTAACCTTTTGACATTGACCAAGTGTCACACCCTGTATTTGAAATCTTCGTTGTCATCTGCACATCATAAGCAACCACTGTGCCAGATATGAAGACCCTCCTTCAACTGATGCAGGAAGAGTTGCGAGGAAACAATGAAAATGCATGCTGCCCTCATATGACCCAAGTCCACCGCCCCCCCCCCCCCCCCCCACCATGTAAGCAATTTCCAGGGCCCAGGGGTAAGACCCTAAATTTGTTCTTTGTCATCTACACATCCTAATCAACCATTGTGCCAAATATGAAGACATTCCTTCAACTAATAAAAAGTGTGGATATAAAAATGGCGCAGGATGTGTGTGTGTGTGTGTGTGTGTGTGTAAGTGTGTGTGTGCGTGCGTGCGTACGTGCGTGTGTGTAAGAGGGGGTTGGTGTGTGTGTGTGGGGGGGGGGGGAGGGGGGGCGGGTAGTGGGGGGAGGGGCGGGGTGCATAACTCTAATATTAATATTCCGATCTAGCAGGTTTTCAATCTTGAGTTTTCAATAATATTACCAACCGGGTAAAGTTTAATAAAGACCAGATTGTCTTAAACTATAGCAAACTAAACCAAGGGCCATAATTCGAGTGTTACTGATCAAATCTGTCTGGTTTCCGAACTTTCATTGATATCAACAGTATGAACAGTCCGGTCAAGTTCGTTAAACAGTAGATGAAATAGATATAGTCGGAACAAGTCTAACTATAGTATATTTAAGAAAATCAATGGCCATGACTCCAATTTTGCTGGTCCGATCTGGCTGGTTTTCAAACTTGCTTGATCTTTCATTGATATTGTAGTGCCTCGCTATTCTGTATTCTACTTTCGTTTTCACGATTTGATGTTAGATCGATCTTTTAGATCGATAGCTGTAAATTATTAATATAATGATTACGCTTTCAGTCTAATATTATCATCTATAACTAGATTCTATGAAGTTACCTTATTGTAACGAGTGTATTCAGCCAAATTATAGTTGTTTATTCTAATCGCGTGTTGCTTTGAATATGTTTCCGGTAACCATTTTGGATGTTTATGTCTGATGCATTATGGGTTGTTTTCTATAGCAACGCTATGCGCGCTAAGTTTAAATCTAGTTGTAAATACTTTTGAAACACTCATTTTTCATTTATTTAAGGTCAGATTGTTTATCCAATGTGTGTTTTATGTAAAAATCATTCATTTATTAATATTGTTAATTGTTTACTTTAGTCTAATAGTAGAATACGTTGTAATTTCAGTCTTTAGTTAGGCTAGTAGGAAAAGCGCACGTATTTCATTGTGCGGTTTTGTGCGACTTTGCTGACGTTGTGCGGTTTACTATGTATTTCGTTAAGCAATGTTTGTGCGGCGTTCTTCGCACGTGCAATTCTTGTGCGGCGCACAGTTTTAGGGATGTTTAGTATTTAAGGAAAGGTCAACTGCGCACAAGGACTCCGACCTCCATTGATATTCCAGCATCCTTGATTTATTTACTCATTGGTAATTTGTTTATCTAATATCTACTGATAGGGAGCATTTATTTAGAATTTGTTTATAATAATAAGTACTAAAAGACGCTTAGTCTGTTTTAAAGAGAGCATATTGTATTTATCATAGTTTGAAGTAACTAAAGGGACACTTTGAATATTACACTTTAATCTAAGTCATTTGATAAGATCTACTAGATTCACTATTCATAATCTGTTGAGTATTATATCTAGTCAAGAATTGTTACATTCGTTATATATTATATTAACTTGTTGATGGTATTGATATTTAGTATTTCCTAAAGAGAGTATTAAAAGAAGGAAACGTTCACACGAGTAGTTCAGTTATTTATCTTCCTTGTTATTTTAATATGAAATAGTTTTTTTTATAGCGTTTTATTTATTTACGAGTGTACTATCGGAGTCCATTTTATTTAACACTTTAACGAGGCTACGGCGACAATGTGCTGGTACGCTACCACTTGAACCACCAGCGCGTTACAATATCAACAATTTGGCCAAGCTTGGTAAAGATCAGATGGTAAAACATGAAAACCCTGTCGTCGTAACGATGCAAAACATAGCATATTTAAGAATGTCAAGGGCTAAAACGCCACTGTTACTTTTTTGATCTGGCGACTGTTTTTCGAATATAGCTAAATCTTAGCTTTGCTTAATATCAACAATCTGGCCAAATTTGGTAAAGATCAGATGAAAAAAGGCACTAAGCTCTAGACGAGCAAAATATAGCATATTTAAGAAAATCAAGGGTCATAACTCCGATGTTAGTAGTTTGATTTAACTGTATTTAACTTCTCTGAGCTTTAATTGATTTAAACAAT
Organism: Cyrtodaria siliqua; assembly: GCA_037043455.1. Lineage (NCBI taxonomy): Eukaryota > Metazoa > Mollusca > Bivalvia > Adapedonta > Hiatellidae > Cyrtodaria > Cyrtodaria siliqua. The sequence goes on along the minus strand of JAWPHD010008618.1, from coordinate 102,444 downwards.
TGGTAAATATCAAATGAAAAATGAAGGCCCTATTATCTGAATGAGGCAAAATATAGCATAATTTTAAGAAAATCAAGTTACTGGTTATATTTGGCTGGTTTTCAAACTTATCTGAGCTTTTATAGATATCAACAATCTGTCTAAGTTTGATAAAGATCAGATGAAAAATGAAGGCCCTAATCGTCTTAAAAGATGCAACATATAGCATATTTAAGAAAGTCAAGGGCCATAACTCCAGTGTAACTGTTTTGATCTAGTGGCTGGTTTTGAATTTGTCTGAGCTTTTCTTAATATCAACAATCTGGCCAAGTTTGGTAAAGATCAGATGAAAAAAGGCACTATGCTCTAAACGAGGCAAAATATAGCATATTTAAGAAAATCAAAAGCCATAACTCCGATGTTACTAGTTTGATCTAACTCTTTTGTTTTTTAACTTCTCTGAGCTTTTATTGATTTCAACAATCTGGCCAGATCTGGTAAAGATTAAAATGAAAAATGAAGGCCCTACTGTGTTGGCAACAATTACCGACGGACAACTCGCCATCGCTCTGCTAGCATCGGCCAGTAGCTTAAAAATCGAATGAGAATATATGTCGATGTGACTTTTAGACAAAGGCGGTACTCTTGGATTTGGACATGGGATTTTTTTTCAAACTTTATTTGAAGTATCACGGCATTGAACATTTTCAAGTTTGTTCAAAATAGAAAAGCCTTTAAACGATTTCTTATCATAAACCGTCGGTAGGACATGAATCGGCAATGGGATTTTATTGAAACATTGGCCTCTTTCAAATGTGTTAACATTGGCAGATTCGGTCAAATTCAGGAAAGTATTACTACAAATATAAAAACCTTAAAACAACAACTACCTCCAACAGTACTAGTGAGGTTTTGATACAATTTTACATTTCTTGATTTCTTTCAAGTTTTTTTAATTGTTCCGTTATATAAAAAATAGTTCAATGATACGTATTTAAAGCAAATACTTTTGCATAAGGATACCATGGGTAACCTACGCACATAATATGATCCTATCAACATCTGTATAACTGGTATCGCGTCATCATTTCCAAGAAATAAGAGCGGATCGTAAACAATTCCTACCATATCCGTGTTCGCGGTAGGCAACATGTATTTATGGAAATGTACTTTTATTTGATGACAAATTTACGGAAGCGTAATCGTGCCTCGTCTTGTTGGGTTATATTGAATTTCTCAATTTAAAATAACTCGAGTTTTTTTTATATATATATATATATATATATATATATATAAATCGATATATTTATGTCGACACAACGTAATTCAATAAATGCAGTAGAGTAGTATCTGTATTACACGAGATATTTATCTGATATACACGATATATTTATTTCAAGCTATGTACAGTTTGTCGATTATGTGATATAAATATGTCGATTTAAAATCTAAAAAATGATAAATACCATTCGAGTTAACGTCATGTTTTAATGAAATCAAATGTACACCGGAATGATTAGCCCTGGTCATCCGGCCTGCTTCTGATTTCTTTGCTACGCTTTGTTACGTCTACTGTAGTCTCGGAGAGCCCAAACCGTATGATGTATATGTCTGACGCTAGTCTCGGACAGCCAAAATCGTATGATGTATATGGCATATATGTCTTACTTGCAAATATCAGTCTGGGCAGATTAGGCTGATTAAAGTACCCACTAGCGATTAGCCGACTGAATTTGCCATTTTTTCACGCCAATAGAAGTGAACGTTTGCATGACGTTATGTTGTAAATAAAGTTACATACTGTTTCTAGACCTAGGAAGCAACCAAGCTAGTACCCAGAAGCCAGAGCAACAAGAGAATAAACCATCAAGGGCATAACAAATGAAGGCAAACAAATAAACGTAAACATCCCTTTCAGGATTTAAAAAGTAACTTTGACCAATCATCGATCATACCTGTTTTTCGGTATGACCTCGTTTTGAGGTGTCAACATTTTTAAAGAAGCTTTACTCTAGCCTTGGTCACACAGCACTTTTTATTTCTTCGCTACGCTATGCTACACGGATTCAGCCAGGGGAGACAGCATAAAGGCCTGGGGGGAAATATATGGTTAAAATTGCCACTAACAATGGGGAGATTTTGGCGAGACTTTGAGAGATTTTATGTAAAATAATATTTTCATGTTAATTAAAAGTTTTAAAATTTAAAATGTTTTACTTTTAATTTATGAGAAGCAGCACGTGATGGTAACAAGTGTAACTAAACGGTTGTGTTATGCTATAATTGGCGAAATTTATACTTTGGTTATTTTAAAATAATATTGACTGTTATCTATTATTGGTTAATTTAATGTTATCTGTTATTTATTTATCTTGTCCTCAAACCCCCTTTCTCCCCCTCCACCACCTATCGTAAAATGTAAAATTTAGGACTGCTGTTTGATTTTATTTACTGTGAACTTGTTTTGTATTGTTAATTCACTGTTATCTATTATCATCAAATTCAATTTGCTGTTATCCTGTTATGAGACCCCTACCCCCACCATACCCCTCCCACCGTCACGTAGCTTTATTTACAACATAATGTCATGCAAACGTTGACTTGTATGTGCATAAAAAACGGGCGAATACAGTTGGCGCTTTAGGTCTTGTCTATCCAGACAGACAGATTTGCCAGTAAGATGCATGATATCGTCTGCAGAGCAATCAAGGTCCTCTGAAAGTCAGGATTGACACGTGGCTCCTATTTGCTGTTTCCCATTGGTTAGAGCTTTCGGGTGAAGCCCCTTAAAGCGCAAGACTGTCTGTGGTTAAATTTCACGAATCTTAGCTTAGATGTCTAGGGCCCTATTTAAAGTGCAAATGTTTTACCCCTACCCCGACCCCACCCTGTCGTAGCTTTATTTACAACATACCATCATGCAAAAGTTGACTTTTATTTGCGTGATAAACGGGCGAATACAGTCGACTAATCTTTAGTGGGCTCTTTAATCGGCCTAATCTACCCAGACCGATAGCTGCATGTAAGACATATACGACATTATACATCATACGATTTTGGCTGTCCGAGACTAACGTCCCTGTGGCCGAGGGATTAACGACGTTGCGTTGTAAACCTTCTCGCCTCTCACCGCTGCGGGTTCGAATTCCACTGGGAGCTCGACTTGTATGTTAGGAAGTGTCGATTCTTACGGATGGCGGGAGGTGTACATTACGGGTTCTACAAAGGAAAAGTGGATGGTCTGCCTCAACCTTACAAAAATCGACGTCATATGTAACATTACATGTGTTGAAAATGACGTAAAACACCACACAAAAATAACAAACAAGAAACAAACAAACAAAACAAACATAGTGTCCGAGACCAGAATACACGTAACATAGCGTAACAAAGAAATCAGAAGCAGGCCGGACGATCATTTCCGCGTAAATTTGATTTAATAAAAACATGACGTTAACTGGAATTTTTAGATTTTAAATCATATATACATCCCATAATCGACAAACTGTACATAGCTTGAAATAAATATCTCGTGTATATCAGATAAATATATTGTGTAATACAGATAATACTCATTACGTCGAGTAAGTTTATAGTAATATATTTTTATTTGCTTTGTTTCAACGCGATATAAATAAAACAAGAAAAGTATAACGCATGCGTTATATGTAGACGATTTTTAATAATTTTTGTGGAGGCGTTGTTTAAGTCACATACCTGTAGTCGTCGATATGGAGATGACAGGAAGGTAAAGTGAAGAATTAAAATATACTGTATGAATACAGATAAGTTTTTATTTGGTCTTAGGTATACATTATTTACATGTTAAAGGGAACATATTCAAGTATGTTCAATTAAACGATTTACACCTGAGCTATTACAAAGGGAATTTCAGTGACCATGCTACAATATAATATAAAAGTCATATTTACTTAAATTTTACAAGTGATTATCATATGGGCCCTATTTATGTTCATGTTTTAGTTGTATTCAGGCTCAAAACCGCTTCGGAGTTGCCGTTAAGGCAATCAATTTTGCATTTTAAATGAATTACAAGTGATCTTATAGAAAATATTTAATTTCTTTACTTCTTTACTTCATTATAATACTCAAATATAAATGGGTGCCGAAACGTCTAGGGTAAACATTAAAATAGATGCCGAAATGGTTTGATGCCGAAACGTCTAGGTGCCGATTCGTCTAGGTGTCGAAATGGTTTGGTGCCGAAACGTCCTGAATCGATCTTGATCACGCAGACGCGAAAAGTTGAGAATTGTCTGCATTTATTAATAAGCATTTTTCATGTACTGATCATTGGGACCCTGCTTTAATTAGACTAATATACTATATACACAATAGTTTTCGTCCAGATAAAAAAATAACAAGTTCACTAAAAATGATTTATTGTAAAATAAAGAACCATTTCAACGTATTTGTTTTGCATTTATTACATTACATCGTGTTTTGTCGACGTAAATATATCGATTTATAGATTTATATCATAACAACTCGAGTTATTTGAAATTGAGAAAGTCAATATAACCCAACAAGACGAGGCACGAATACGCTTCCATACAAATTAAAAACAAAGCCATTTCTAAATGACTGCATGTTTTTGTAAAGTAATTTTGATTGATCTGACTTTGGTTGTTTATCACGTAATTACAAAGAGAAGAATACATTATTTGTATCGAGGATTGTTACAAAAGTTTGTTTCGATGGGATTGTATCAATATTTAAAATATAAAACATTCAAATGTATCAGCATGTTTTAATTCATAATAAATAATGAATAGTATATAATGAATAGTGTATAATGAATAGTGTATAATGAATAGTGTATAATAAATGAATGGATGAATATATAAATAAATAAATGAACGAAAGGATGAATGAAAAGTTGAATGAATAGATGGATGAATAGATAAATGAATACATGCACGAGAAAGAGAGAGAGAAAGAGGGAGAGAGAGAGAGAGACAATGTGAACGAATACATTAATTGATTACTATAGTTTTACAAAAGTTAGATTTGTATGTGCAAAGGGTAAATCAAACTTAGTATGGGAATCTATTTTTAGTTAGACAATTACACCCTACCTAACCTAGAACGCGTCATAGACGGCATAACGCTGAATTTTCGGTACTGCTAACGTTTCATTACTGGTATTTCATGTTGACATCGATCGGGGACAGATGAGTGATGTAAGAAAAACCACTTTATTTGTATAGATTTGTCCAGCTTTTTATGATAAGGTATAGTCAGTACGAGCCGGAAAGGATTGAAGTTTTTCGCTGCATATGGTTTGATAACGCAATCTTATAATTGTATATGGTAGCAGTGAACAGTTTGTTTGTGTTGTGAAGCACACGCTGACGCACTCGCATCCCTTACATGTGAACAATTGTATGTCTGTGCTAATGTATCATTCTAGCATGTCGTGATGTAATCAATATGTAACGCATGTCAAGGATTTGACCAGAACGAAGCGAGGTCGTCCACATTGATTCAAAATGTTTGGTAGGAAGAACTGATGATAACAATTGGGAAGAAAGTGTCTGGTAATAAAAAACGGTCGTGGCATGTTTATGTCTTCGTGACAATTTATTTTTTAAATATTGTTTTAACACACGTGACTTGATCTGTTATTATGTTAAACTTTGTTCCCAGTTCCTGCCCAGATATAATGTTATTTTCTCTCGGTAGCTATTTTACGCTTGCGTAAAACCTTGCTTGTACTTTCTTGTATCATTTTAGCCGAGAGTCATCTACTTTTTTCAATCATTTACGCATCCGCTGAAGATATTCTAAAAAATTGAATAAAGTTTGTTTGTCGCATGGCAGACAGTTCGTTGTTGTCATCCGTCCGACACACTTTAACATACAACATAACCTTGGCCATAACTTGAAAAGTATTTGACCTATTTTCATGAAATGTCACGCTTTCTTTATCTTACCTCAATAAATGTCTTTCACGTGATCAACAACATTCATGAAAATTCAGATATATCTTCATCATACCAGAACTAATGCCATGCAACATGTGCAATAACTCCGACTTCCATTGTGGCAGAGTTAAGCCCCTTTTCACGAAACTTTAACATGCAACATAACCTAGCTAATATTGACCCATGATCATGCAACTTTATATAGTTCTTTCTTATCAAATATTGAATGGATAAGTATGGCCTCTTTTCCAAACATTTTCATAAATAATAATGCAACCGATTTTAATTTGCCGCTTATTTAAAGTGTAAATTTCATATAACACTTAAGCACATTATGAGGCTTTCCTCTAGTATTTGTATTGGCATCAGTTACTCTTCCAGATCGTCTCCAGTCTCTTTATTTATTATTCGCCGTCGGAATATTTGATAAGTGCACTGGAAGAAGTAATTAATGGGAACAATTTTATTTTTTGAAATACTATTAAAGCACTACCTTTAACAAGTATCCTGATATAGTATTGACATTATATTAAAATAAATGTGTCTTTAAGCTGTATGTGCATGAATGTACTCTTTAGGTAAAAGTTGTTCGTGGGAACAGTGTGTATGTTGCATATACGGATTACTCTGAATTTAAATGTTGAAAACACGACGCGCTATTTCACTGAATTTAACGGAACGTGTATTTTCCGCGTTTTATTGGCATTTGACTTTATACAGATGTTTCACGAATTTCATGCCTAGATATTTTTCCTGTGATATATTGTATTGGCGAAAAACATTGTTATGTTTGTGCGAATAAAGAATTTGAATTGAAAATTGAACTAATCAAAATTCCCAAGTACCCGCCTAAGAATATGTCAATAATATACTCATTGTATTGTGTATTACACGCTTAATTAAAGATACGGTCCCAGGGGCGTAGCTGATCTGAAATGCATATATAGGCCCAAAAAAATAGAGTGGTTCAGGCATGCTCCCCCGGCTTGTTTTATAACTTAAGCTAAGCAATGGTTCGTTTTGGAGTATATAAAGCACTTGTGTGGTATTTGAAGAAATTTTGCAATTTTCATTTATTTATTTTTTCATTTTCTAGACGAAAGCTATTGTGTATATACTATATTAGTCTAATTAAAACTGGGTCCCAATGAAAAATGAAAATGCTTATTAATAAATGCAGACAATTCTCAAGTTTTTGCATCTGTGTGATTAAGATCGATTCAGGACGTTTCGGCACCAAACCATTTCGACACCTGGCCTGGAATTCACCAACCATTCTTCAAACTCATACACTTATTCACTTAAGTTAAACTCGTACACTTCTTCACTTATACAATGGGTTGATGATTTTGAGCAGGAAATCCAAAATGCTTTAGGTCATGATGAAAAAGAAATCATCATTATGGGTGATACAAATTATAACTTCCTAAAAAAATTCACCTTAAAGATGTTTAGATTGTCTTGATACATACAAATTTTATTCAATTAATACATTCCCCAGCAAGGTTTAATACAAACTCTTCTACCCTTATAGACAAATGTTCCAATATATAGTGCAAGTGACCACTACCCAGTCTGCGCAACAACACATGCACCCTTTATTACATCAGGTAATACACATACAGAAATAACTTACAAAGATTTAAAGAAATTTGATACAATACATTTCAATAATAGTTTAAATGAAACGTTTGATCTTATCAATATAGAAAGTACGACGGATGTAAACTCTGTCTTAAGATCGTGGAATGATGCTATTCTTAATGTACCAGATAAACATGCACCTATAAAAACTAAACGAATAAAAAGCAACACATTTCCAAGTTGATTGACTCCTGAAATAAAAGAATCAAGGAATAAAAGAGATTTCTATCATAAGACAAAGGATTTTGTCCAGTATAAACACTGGAGAAATGAAACAAATATTCTCATTGATCAAGCTAAAAAGGATTAATACACCAAAGCCATAGAAGATAACAAAAACTTTGGGACCATGTGGAGGTATATAAATGAACTTAAATCAGGGAAAGCTAAGTCAAAACACCCAAACAAAATAAAAATTGGTAATAGGTATGTTACATCTAAGAAAGATATTGCTGATGAGTTTAATGATTTTTTCACAAATCTTTCAAATAATATTTCTGATTCTAATGAAAGTCTTAATCTAGAAAAACTAAGGGAATTTGTTCGACAAAAAATGCCGAATAACAAGGAATTTTCTATTAGAAACATAAACATGATGAAGTTCTAAAATACATAAATCAGCTTGACTAAATAGGCCCTCACATTTTAAAAATGGCGGCGCCAATTCTTGCAAAATCGATATGTCACATTATAAACATTAGTATTATGACATGTGTATTCCCAGAAAATTAAAAAAATGCAAGAGAAGTTCCTATATATAAATCAGGTGATGCTGATGATCCCGGTAATTATAGACCAATTTCTAATTTACCCACATTATCAAAAATACTAGAAAGACATATAGCCAACCAGTGTATTGACTATCTGGAAATGTATGGTCTAATTTATAGGGGACAGTCAGGCTTTAGAAAATCTCATTCCTGCCATACAACATTAACAAAGCTAACAGATATATTACTGCAAGAATTGAATAACGGACATGTCACTTGTTTTTATTGATTTCAAAAAGGCATTTGATCTAGTTAACCATGAACGTTTGTTGGCAAAACTTAAAAGTTATAATTTTGATAAATGCACTTTAAAATGGTTCAACTCGTACCTTACAAATAGATGCCCGAATATACAAATTTCGACAGAGCTTTCTTATAAAGTCAGGGGGTACTACAGGGGTCAATACTTGGACCAATTCTATTTATCATGTTTTTCAATGACCTACCACTTTATGTAGAAAGTGCAAACACAGACATACTTGCTGATGATGTAACATTGTCTGCTTCTGGTCCTAATCCTGAAATTATACAAGAAAAAAGCCAGCTTAGTCTCAAACAAACAGAACAATAGGCAAAGCTAAATAAAATGTTAATAAATGAAATGAAAACAAAATATATGATTACAGTTTCATCTCAAAAGTTGTCTAAACTTTATAATGAAGTAAAACAATTATATGTTAACAGTATAGCAATAGAAAATAGAGTCAAACATTATTAGGGGTATATATTGATAAAAACCTGTCATGGGACGTCCATGTTGATAATTTTTGTACTTCTTTAACAAACAAAACTAATATTTTGTGCAAAATCAAGAAATTTCTCATAAAATGTAAGTAAATATGACTTTATATTATATTGTAGCATGGTCACTGAAATTCCCTTTGTAATAGCTCAGGTGTAAATCGTTTAATTGAAAATACTTGAATATGTTCCCTTTAACATGTAACTTTCCTGTCATCTGCATATCGACGAATACAGGTATGTGACTTGAACAAAGCCTCCACAAACTAACCCAAAATTAAAAATCGTCTACATATAACGCATGCGTTATACTTTTTTGTTCAAATTGATGTATAGGCCCGGGCCTTTATGGCCTAATAGCAGCTACGCCGATGACGTTTGAACTGCAAAATAACGAGTTTCGCCTGCTCTGATTGCATGAACACATTTTAAAGTTTTCAATCGATGTGTTTTCTTAGAAATAAATTATAACACTTATACTAATTACAATTGGGTCCATGGATTTGATTAATTACTTTCAATGTTCCTAATTCTAAAAAATGCGAACTAAAAATATTTTGACATCTTCTTTTACTAGAATTACCGCTAAAATGCGTTTGCAAAATAAAGTTTCGAATTATTTAATGGTAACGCTGAATTACAGCTACTTGAATTTCAAACGATATTCAATTAAAAGTGGGGTAATTTAGGATTATCCTTGTTTTATTTTATTATAGACGGAACATCTGTAATATAATTAATGAGTTAATGAGTCAAAGGTTTATGTTTTTTTTTATGTTGTTTCCAACCAATTTTAAGAAGTTTCTATCTTTAAGCGGACTTCTTTGAATCATGTTATGTGTTTTATCAGCACATAATTATCTTGCTTTCATATAAAGGGAAGTTAACTCTCTCAAGATGTAACAATTTAAACTAATGGGCTAAACAAAATACTTTTTGTTCGGTGTATATGTACCCATCATTGTAAATAATGGATAGACTAAATATTATTAGGTAGGCACCAACTTGACAAACACAAAAGAAAATATTATCATTTATTAAATTGCTTGATCATTTATTAAGTTGTTATGGCAAATATTGGGCGCGGCTCCAAATAGGGGGCTGTCGGCAACACATATATATATCATGGCAGTCCTTAACATCTTTCACAAAAGAGGGCATGACCCATAAGCTGATACCCTTAAAGAAGCCCCAATAGACTTAAACGAAAGATGAAGCCCAAATAGGCTAAAACAAAAGAGGGCATGGCCCATCAGCATTATCCTTAGTGAAGCCCCAAAAGGCTTAAATAAAATGTTTACTCAAAACTCTAATTCTAAAGTAAAATGTTTCTTCATTTAATCATCTTTTCTAAAGTTTACAATAATGTGCACGAGCGAACTAGGCACGATGCACCAACAAGAAGCCCCAAAATGCCTAATATCTCATGCTGTAATCCCGACCCTGGGGAACAGTGGTCAGTATTACATTGAAATTTACTAATTATAAAATTGTTAACTGTCATTAAATTTGATTTCACTGAATTGAAGGATTCGCTGACGGCCGCACGTATTTCATGCTGTAATCCCGACCCTGGGGAACAGTGGTCAGTCTTACATTGAAATTTACTAATTATAAAGTTGTTAACTTTCATTCAATTTGATTTCACTGAATTGAATGACGTCATTCTACCGGTGCCGCACCGATCTTCTGGTATATCGTTTTGCTTCTGGAGCCGCACCGATTATCGAACTTCTGGTATACCATTCTGCTGCCGACGTCGCACCGGCACCGATCATCAGGTCTATCGTTCCGCTTCTGGAGCCGCACCGATGACGGATCCTCTGGTATATCGTTCTGCTTTCGAAGCCACACTTGTTCTGTAGCATGGATGGAGCAGGATCTTTTTCTTAATGGAGGATTTATATTGTTTGACCTAAAACATAAACGAAACAGATGAAATATGTTGAAAAATAATGGATCAACTTATTTATCAATATGACAAATAACTAGGAAAAGAAAGGGTGAGATGGGTGGGGAAAAATTTAAACTATGGCGGAGGATGTCGAAACGTCTGAGCGACATGAAACTGAAAAATAATAAGAAAGACGACCTAAAGGACAGGGAAAAGAATAAGTATTTTAGTCAACCTGAAACATTACATACCGTTCTCTTAAATTTGTGGCCGGAAGAGACAGTAAGGGCTTGCACATGCGCAATTAAAGGAACATTACAATACCAGATCTAGCTTACAAAACAGTGGGGTACCTCAGAATAACTCTAACGAGTATTAGCCCGTATTATTAGGAAGGCACCAACTTGACAAACACAAAAGAAAATATTATCATTTATTAAACGCTTGATCATTTATTAAGTTGTTATGTCAAATATTGGGCGCGGCTCCAAATAGCGGGCTGCCGGCAACACATATATATATCATGGCAGCCCTTAAATGTTTCACAAAAGAGGGCATGACCCATAAGCCTGATACCCTTAAAGAAGCCCCAATAGGCTTAAACAAAAGATGAAGCCCCAATAGTCTAAAACAAAAGAGGGCATGGTCCAACAGCCATATATCTTTAGTGAAGCCCCAAAAGGCTTAAATGTAATGTTTATTCAAAACTCTAATTCTTAAGTAAAATGTTTCTTCATTTAATCATCTTTTCTAAAGTTTACAGTACTGTGCACGATCGAACTATGCATGATGCACCAACAATAAGCCCCAAAAGGCTTAATATTCCATGCTGTAATCCCGACCCTGGGGAACAGTGATCAGTATTACATTGAAATTTACTAAATATAAAATTGTTAACTGTCATTAAATTTGATTTCACTGAATAGAAGGATTCGCTGACGGCCATATGGCAGCGATCAAAAGGAAATTTTTGATAATACCATAGAGCAGCAATCAAAGTGAAATTGATAATGCCATAGAGCAGCAATCAAAGTGAAATTGATAATGCCATAGAGCAGCAATCAAAGTGAAATTGATAATGCCATAGAGCAGCAATCAAAGTGAAATTGATAATGCCACAGAGCAGCAATCAAAGTGAAATTGATAATGCCATAGAGCAGCAATCAAAGTGAAATTGATAATGCCACAGAGCAGCAATCAAAGTGAAATTGATAATACCATAGAGCAGCAATCAAAGTGAAATTGATAATGCCATAGAGCAGCAATCAAAGTGAAATTGTGATGCCATAGAGCAGCAATCAAAGTGAAATTGATAATGCCACATAGCAGCAATCAAAGTGAAATTGATAATGCCACAGAGCAGCATTCAAAGTGAAATTGATAATACCATAGAGCAGCAATCAAAGTGAAATTGATAATGCCATAGAGCAGCAATCAAAGTGAAATTGATAATGCCACAGAGCAGCAATCAAAGTGAAATTGATAATACCATAGAGCAGCAATCAAAGTGAAATTGATAATGCCACAGAGCAGCAATCAAAGTGAAATTGATAATACCATAGAGCAGCAATCAAAGTGAAATTGATAATGCCACAGAGCAGCAATCAAAGTGAAATTGATAATACCATAGAGCAGCAATCAAAGTGAAATTGATAATGCCACCGCCAAAGAATATTAAGCGGCGTTCTGTCAAATTTCCAGTAACGCCAGTCAGTGCTGGTGGGCCAGTCAGTGCTGGTGGGTCGTTTGTACGGATGGAATGTGTGTAATTAGGTCACGAATGTAAATATGATGCTATGCAGTGTGATAAATAATGGCGCTGCCTACTTATGCGCTTACTTGCAGGTCATACTACACCAATTCATTTTCCATAGACCATCCATTATAGCTCTAAGCTCTGTACTGAGTTCCCTAATATAGGAAGCTATTTTTTTTCTTACTTGTTTTGAAAGACCTATCTTAGTTTTATCAAAAAAAACGTACTAAAACCATACGTTGAGTATGTTTTGAAAAAGCTGTTTGGGTCGAATGGTGCTGACCACCTACTAGCATGTAGAAACATGAGGAAAATGTAAAATATACTTCTTTTTTTGATTATGCAACAAATTATGAATACATTGCACAAATGTATGATTTAACCTTCATAAGTACTCTTCAAAAGTTGAATTTTAATTTTTTAGCAAAACTGTTTGGTTTGTTTACCTTGTCAACCAATCAAAATTAAGAGATTCTGTATAATAGCTCCGAATTTACCCTGGAACTTTTCCCCTGCCCGCTGATTGGCTGGTAATTGGTGTAGTCTGATCTAAAGAGACAGCCAGGTTTTTTGGAGTGCCAGTTTGCACGTGCCATATCATACAATAAACCAATCCGAGCAACTTTATGTTTACTTTTTAATTTTTACCAAAATTTGGCTTTTCTACAGCATTTTATGCGAAATCACTGATTCCGTTATTTTACAGTAATTGCATATGCAATAGTGAACAAAAAGTCACAACTCATGAGGTCAATCAAACGCTTATAGCAGACCAATTTTAAGACTGATCTTAATTTCATTTGGCACATGTATTAGGGCGAATGTTATAACCAATAATCTAGGCCATAAATAAATAGCACTTAGCACATGTTAATTTTGTACCCAACCCCCCATAAAATAAGTTTTTTTTTTTTTTTTTTTTAAATAATCTTTTTTTTGCGGGGGTGGCTTTCTGTGAGTAAAGTAAGTGTGTATATATAGGCAATGCAGGATATTTTGACCAGAATTATTTGTTTTCATATGTCAGATTAACAATTTTATGCAATTAAGCAGTGTTGGACACAAGTACCTACACCAGTACAAATATACATGCTGGACCATGTCAGATTCCTTGTCTATTGTTTTAGAGATCAGATTTCACACAAATACAGTCTATATGATACTTCACTATCATTTGGATGTGCTTATTTGCAAGAAAACATACTATTTTATATAAAAAAACATGGGAAAAGGAGACAAAAGAAGAAGTAGTAAAGGATTTAAAAAGGGGCATTCTTTTTTTCATAGGAAGGTTTTAAATGAGGAAAATAAGATTGCAAATGAGGAAAATGTACCAGACACAGTGCAGTACATGCGTCCAACCATCGAGGAGGCGGAATTGCTAAGAGAAGACCCAACTCTAACGGCAGTCTTATGCCAGGATACATGTATGACAGAGCCTCGGACAACAGTGAAATTGCTAAGAAGTCGAGTTCCAGAATCAAGGTGTACACCAGAGTCTTTACATGGTGATAAAAAGGGTAAATACATTTCATTGATGATACTAAATGCTAAAATTGTTTTTTTGTATATTTTAATTCTATAATTGAGACCTGTGATTTTTACTGATTTTTTAAAGTGTTTAATAGCAGAAAATGCTTAAAATTCACAATATTTCTGACATGACTTTAAAATACCACCATTTTGCTTCTTTTTCCAAGTAGGTTTTGATAAAACTCAATAACAACAATATAATTCAACACCTAATGAACATTTTCAGACATTTTGGTTTAAAAAAACACAGAAAAACGTTTTTTTTAATTAATTAAAAAAAGAAATGCTATAAGTGAAAGGGGAGCAACTCTTTCTATCCAGGGTTAGGGTATTAATGATACAGTTAGTGTTACTGGGTTGTTATTATTGAAGTATCTTTTTTTGCTTTTTTTGCATATTCATCATGTATCCTTGTAATAAAACAGTCTGTCATATCTTTTTGAAGTGGCCCAACATATTGTTATAAGCTTTTCCACACTGGAAAGCTGTGGCACATGATGAATTCAGTGTACCTTGAACACCGAGACCGAAGCCTAGCCTTCAAAGCAGACCTTGCATTTGATCCTGACTGCGAAGAACAGCGTGGCGTTTACTGGCGACAGCGTGCTGTGTGCAATCAGTGTCAGTGCGCGACTGTAGCCGGCGAACAAATAAGGAAAGCCAATATGGAAGACATGTGCAACAGAAGGAATGGGTTGAAAAAAAACACCAAATAAGGGGACGTGCCGAGCATGAAGTAGCTAGCCAGGCAGATGGCATGTATTCTGGTGTAGGAAGAAACCCGTTCCAACCTGCTACAGAAGTAGTTTATATTGTAGCAGAAAACTTAACAAGCCAACATCAACTTATTTCCTGTATTGCTCCTAGCAAGATATGTTCCAATTCCTAGCAAGATATGTTCCAAACATGGATTTCATAGTCAAGATGACGACAAACCGTGTGACATCAAAAATGGCAAGTGTACGTCAACAATCACAATGGAGAAAAACATTGGAGATGAGGAGTCATGGGCCAGAGAGGCATTGCTTGATCTTCATGAGAGTGGCATTGAGGTGAAATATATCACCACAGATCCAGACACGGCTGCTTACAGAGCTGCATTTAATTTGTACAATACAAAACTGACTTAGACAGCACCTCAACTACAAATTGACACGCGCCATTTATCCGAGTGTCATAGAAAGTTTATCAAATCGAACGTTTGTGTACAAAACATGATGCCAGGAAAAACTAAATGTTACCGCCAATTCTTACAAAACCGGTTTTCAATAAATCTGAGTAAGAGATGTCATGCAGAATTTATTTTGATCTGCATGCAAGAACAGGGGGAGTTTTGCCGACTTTCATCTAAAATACACCAGTGCATAAATGCAATATTCACTGCTATGCTGGAGATCATAGCCGCTGCGAGATTCATTCAAGAGCATGTAAAGGTCTAACTAATGATAATTGGAGACTGCTGTACAATTTTCTGCCCAAAAACTTCAAAATTAACATTTTGAATAGTTCTAATGAACGTACAATGCTCGACTGTATAGAGTACATATTAGGAGATTAGGAGATTTGACAATACAGCAAACAAAATTAAATACAAACACACAAAAGTCATAAGCTAAAAACAGATCACTCAGAAGGTCCTTACCAAAAAATGTGATGTACTCTTGCAACTTTCCTGGACGCGCTCACAGTGCAATATTCAGTGTAAACAATGGTCCTGGTCACTCACTTATGAGTTTCTGCTCTAAACTCAGATGCCCAATACCAGTAGGTGGTAAGGTTGCTTCAAGACTAATGGCCGAGCAGCGCAGGTCTGTAAAAAAGAAGGACATCTAATAAAGCTAAGCGCATGTTAAGACGAAATGAATGGTACCGGCTAGCATCAGGAACAGAAAAACTACAAGCGAAGTCAGCTCTTGATACAGCAGCGGATGGTCAGAAATCAAAATGGAATGCGAAAACGTAAGACGGTTAAAGTAGATACACTGCCAAACAAGGATCACACATACATGAGATCTCAACTGCTGCGCGGCAAAAAAAGACAGGCAGGACAATGCTCCATCTTATTTCAATCAATTTTAAGAATCGCAGTGGCTAATCACTTTCAAATCCAACACCGTGGACGCTTCTAAGCTCAAAGGCTAAGCAAAATCAGAAGGAACAAAGCAATCATCCTCGTCATCACTATACATATCAAATTTTCCCATAGAATATTTTATTTTTCTGCATTCACATATTTTACGTTTTAAATCGTAAAGTTTTTTATTGACATAATCAAGTTTTTTAAGATAAGAATACATTTCTAACTGTAATCGCTATTTTTTTTATTGATTTGACTTTTTTTACTATCTAGAAAATCAGCATAAATCACATCATATTCCACCCGACCCTGATTGCATGTCAACAATACTCTTCTATATTTGCCTTTCATCTCCTCAAGTTTTTCACATATCAGCTATTATTTATATGCTAAAGTATCTTGACCATTGTCTAATATGTACCTTTTATCATCATATACAGACAAGCTTTTTTTTTATTAATCTCATAACTACCTATCTCGTGTTTTTTTTTAGATCTAATAATTTTCATTTGATGATGAGCCTCTGTCGCCGAGAATAAAATGTTTTTATAATCATCATGTACTATTTGTTTTTAGATAACATATTTTTTGATGCCTTTGCATGTTGACTTCATTGTCTAAGACATATGAATACAATTGACTCCGTAATCCAACAAATTCAACAATTGGTATACCACAAGCCTCATCTTTCATTTTGCCAATAACCTTCTTGTTTTCATTAAAATGAAAGTTGTTTTTCAAATTATAATCACTATTATCAAACATTTCCTTGTTCTTATAAAAATCTGCATATGCATCTTTTGTTTTAATTTCATAGCACAACGAATCAGTGTCAGTAAACAACAACTTAGCTTTTTTATTATATTTGTTTTGAATATAATTGTAATGGAAATCATACATCAAGTATTTCGACAAGTCTAAAATACACATACCAACATAGAAAGGACGATTTAAAGCTAGTCTTTCTTTCATTCTGTTTATAGCAAATACATTTTCATTAAACATTTTACATGAAATAAATGATGGTCTTGACGCATATTTTAAAAGGACTTCCTCGTCATGCGTCAGCTTAACATTAACTATTTTTCTCAAGTTTTCCATTGTTTTGCCAAACACAGAATTGTTCATAAGCTTGAAGAAATCTTTTTCGAAAGCGTTTTTTCCTGTTGTTCTTTTGGTAGAGTTAAAGTCTATATACACTTTCAGCCATGTCGACTCATCAAACTGTAGTATTCTATGTATTTTACCAACCTTCAATCCTAACTTTTCATACAGTTTCAAGTTTTTATTATGTGTAACATATTTGTTTTTGTCCTTTAATGTCGTAACAAGTTTGTTTACTTTGCTAGATCCCAAGTTAAACTTTTCTTTTAAAGTTTTTCAATAATCCGACAACCACTCATCTTTTATATTTAGACTTTTCGGGGCAAGAGGATAATCATTATGCAAGTCATGCAGCTCTTTAGGATATTCAAGATCACACTCAACAATATAGTTTGATTTTCCTTATTCAAAACTATTGACCCATTTAAAGTTGCCAGTAGTAAATGGCTGACACATTGCCCATCCATACAAGTTGTAAGCATCAAGGTACATTATATATTTACTTTCTTTATTACTATCATAGTTTTTCAAATACTTATTATTAGCTTTTGAATATCTGTTTGCAATGTAGCTCAAACCGCCTCTCATCCCTTTCTCTACAAACAGATATTGATCAATATCAGTAATTAAATCAAGTTTAACACCAGTCATTTTCAAACAAGCATCCCAAGCCAAACCAGGATTACTAAAGTAATGGCAAGGATCTAATTTGTAATACTCATAGCACATTATTCTAAAGTTTTCAAAAACATCAACCAACAGCAAAACATCACTTTTCAACTACAGATCATGATATTTTCCCATATTTTTTATTTTAAATGTTTTCCATACTTTTCTAGCATGCTCATAATCTGCATCTGAGATATGCTCATCATTTAACTTAGAGTAGAAACTTTTTTTATCGGGTAATTGTTTATCTTTGAAACGTTCAAAACTGTTCATATAGTCTTAGGGGTAAACTCCTTTTCTCTTCACCAGTTCTAACTTTTCATATGAGTATTCTTGTGAAGTGTACTTGAATGATGGGGTGTTTTTTACTAAATTTTCAAGCGATTGTGACATAAACTGAAAACTGTCAATGAACACCAAATATTTTCCCAACATGAAAGCCATATACTTTACCATGTTGTTCGGTATAACATTTATTTATTTTTTAAACTTTCCAATATGTTGCATTATAACATGAGAATCATATCCTCTCAAGTTGTGAAATATAATAGGTATCTTTCTAGTTAACCTGAAATTAAGATTACAAACTCATGAGAACTTCCTCTGAACGTTCCAGTTACATGACATGATCCAGTTATCCCCTTCATTTAAGCCTTACCACAAATATGACATTTTATAGAAGCTTTAAATTCTTTTTCCTGCGATTCTGTCATTTCTAAGTCTTTTGTAAAATGTTGCCACATAGTTTTTCTACAATATGTTTCTTCTCCTATTATCTCTTTTATAAATTTATAAACAGCATTTTTCCCTCTATATGTTACAACCGGTTTAGAATATTTATCGTCATAACAACAAACAACTTTATAACCATAACCTCAATCAGTATGTTCTTGATAGGCATCCGTATATGAGTTTTTGGGATCGTTAGAAGCTGAAAAAACGTTTTCAGTTATCGCTTCGAATTCAGCATATATATATATATATATAACAAACGGAACCATGAATTGTCTGTCGTAGTTTTTAAAATAAACCTTTTCATCTTCGTTTGGCAATGTTATCGCTTGCTTACCATTAAGTGAAAGGCAATCAGGCTCATGTTGTTTTAGACCCTTTCCATTTTGAAGCATTGCAAACACATTCTGCAAAACCATTTTTTTCTCTTATGCATAGTTTGATTATACATTAACCGGTTAAAATCCTTTATTCACACAAAAAGATTTTTATCTTCTTTATCAATTGAAAGCATATCGCAAGTGCATTCTGCTTTATTTTTTGATATACATAAAGGATATACTTGCTTATTTCTATACCCAAATATATTAAAACGTATATTATTTTGTTTTTCTATTTTGCTTTAATGTAACAGGAAAAGTAATTCAAGATCACCAATATGCTTTTTTTACTTTGTTATTCTTTGAGGATCTTTTGCAGCAGGAAATTTACAGGCCAAGTGGCACCATCTAAAGCACTCGTTATCTTTTTCATTTTTTACATTTATTAAACCTTTTCTACGATGTTGTAGTTCTTTTGGTAATTCTTAATAAGAGCTGCCTCTCAAAGGCTTATACTTTATTAAATTTACATAATGCCTATCTACTTCCACAATACGCCAACCACTTCCATCTGACATCCATTCTCCAATTGTTTCCATAATTGTTACAAGTGATAAATCTAACTCTTCATTAATTTCATTTTTATTTAAGATTATTGCAGCTTTGGAAATAAAATGAGCTACTTTGAATGTAGTTATTTCACCATTTTCTTTGTCAACACTTGTTACTTTATTAAAAGTCATTCTCAGATAAGCAGACACTTTAAAACCACCTGTTGGTTTTATTTTTTTTCAAGCAATTTTGCAACAAGCGGTTTTGCTATATAAAGTTGAAGAATTGGTTTGTTCTCAAATATAATCATAACTTTGAAGACCTTACTGTATTGTTTTGGAGATTTCTCAAGTAATGTTATGACACTCATTATATAATATATATAATACAAAAATCTTTAAGCCATAATTAATTAATTAATTAATTTAACCGGCATAAAAAATAGTATCAATTCCCTGCCTTAATAACGCAGCAAAGTAGTAATTAAAGAAATTAATATCTGCCAGGCCTCTAGTTGCTAGTGAGATCTTTTTGTTACACAAGCTTCTTTCCCTTTTAATATCGTGTTTTCTTATTTTCCATGGGAGTTTCATCTTATGAGAGTCAGTTATAATATTTTCAATTAAATCCTTAAAGTTTGCAAAAGTTAATAGTTACCTGTCCATTTTTTGCATACCTTCAAAATCAACCAACAAAGCCTGCTTCTCGCAATCTTTCCTGAGACGTTCTATATCATCTGTGTATACCATATAACATTATACTATTCTTAATATTTTAAGCCCTAATTAAATAAATAGTATATTATATGATGAACTGTATATATTGCAAGAGAGTATTAGGTGTTTTTGATTCTTCTGAATTTTGCATGGATTGTTTTTTGTTTTACATAGTCCATAAAAAGACCCACTGTAAGGATTGTGTTTGGTACAAACTTTGTTACAACTGCACGTATGCATGTGCAAATTGTAATAGCACATGCAGAGCTTTTAACGGAGAACGTATTTGTTTCGAATGTGGGACTCACAATGGATATGATCTTGTTGCAGATTATCTGGGAGTTCGCAAGAAGAGCGTTTATCACAGAAGATATCATTTTGAACAACTTTTAGAAAAGTATAATTTATCTCCAATAGATAAGCAGAGATGTGAGGATATATTGTACAAGACTGTACATTTTTTAGATAAGATAGGAGGCCGGAAAAGAGTAATTAAATTTAATTACATTTTCCAGAAGATATTCGAGCTATTAGAAATAATTAGAAATAAAAAAAGTAACAAAGCCAATTAAGACAAAAGCTACTAGAGACAAGTACGATATTATATGGAAACAAGTTGAAAAAGAACTAGTAACCATTTAACTTTGACGGATGCTTAATAACCATTCAATTTATACCTCTCAATATATCTTTCTAGAGAATCAGTAAAACTACCATTTTGCTGCAGATGGAGATAGAAAAGCATAATGAGATTATCTCCGCATCTGGCATATTGGATGTTTGCACACATGAAAGAAGTTGTTTGAAACTTCTATGATATGATTTTAATAAAAACTGTTTTCTCTGCTATTTTAGTTGTGTTCATCAAAACCGCAATTATTGGGGGAATTGCTCCAACAATAGCTATGAAAACAGGAACTGCAGGGATTAATACCAATGCGGCAGTACAACCAATTATTCCATTTGTGATTTGTAACCCCGTGTTAATTTCTACCGCATAATTTGTAACTAAGTCTGTATGCTGCCGCTTGTCGAGTCAAGTAACTAATTAATTCCTCCTTGCTTTTAATTTCTTTCATTATAATAATTAGATTAATTAAAATATTTAGAAAACAATTGCTCGTGTTCTCCGGTTGATATATTATCATTTTTTAATAGCTCGTCGATTATACCTATACCTTTATTCGTCAACTGTGGACTATTATTTCCAGATTTAATGCTTCCACATACTAACTCTAGATCATTAACCAGATCATCAGGACTATTGTAATATTCTGCACAACCCCCTAAAATATTCTTGTACTTTGAAGAGCTTTTATGAATTGGTAAACCAGATAATTCTGTCAGTTTCTTGAATGCATTTTGAAATAGCTTCGAGTATGCTTTTCCATTGTTGTAACGCTTTGTCACCAAGTCTATAAAATCACCATCTACTTTCAAATCTAGCACAACTGACCCTCCTTGTCTAGCAATTAGATTGTGATGACCAACAAGATTAGGTATATTAATTTGAAGCATACCGTAGTGACCATCTTTGCTTATTTTGTATGCATTTCTTTTCTGCTGCATACCTTCACCGGAAGTCTTTTTTGTAGTCTCTTTGGCTGCCCGAACTCGTTCTGGTAACCTTTGCATGTAAAATTCTATAGCTTTTATATCATTAGGCGTCTCATCACGTACCGTTTTAAGCAGGGCTAAAGTTTTCTTTCGTAATTTAGGGTTATCCATTAATTCTTTAAGTTTATCACCAGTTCTTGTAGTTACCGATTTCTGAAATCTTTCATCTGGCGTTTCTTTGCTAAGGTTGTCTATTCGTTTGTCTAGAGATTTTAACTTGAGAGACAAGTTACTGCGCGTTTTTTAGCCTTTCTAACATACTTTTCATAATCAGTATTTGCCAGTTACAACTAAAATACCAGATATTATGGATGAGGCATCCATAATATCTGGTATTTTAGTTGTAACTGGCAAATCATACTTATCAAGTACTTCTTTATCCATTCCAGCATCTAAGTCAACACTATACGTTGGTTTTTTAGGCCTAGCAGCAGGTTCTTCTTCCGATTCTTCTTCTTCCTCTTTTTCCTCTTCCTCTTTTTCTTCCTCAGGCTCGATTGAAGTACGTTTATGTTTGATTTTTTCAAATAATGTTTCCATGGGTTTGGCGGATTTTGGTTCAAGCACTCTTTCTGAAGCAGGTTTTAATTTAATCCCAGACGTTAACTTCTGCTTTAGATCCTCCATTAAACCAATCTCCGATTTTTGGTGTTCAGTACCTATAACAGCCTGTTTTCTTTCCTTAAAAGTGGACGGTGGTGGTGGTGCTGATGGTACTACTCCAAACGGTGGTGGTGGTGCTATGGCTCCACTCTCAGGCGGGGAAGCTAATTGCGGGCGTAGTGCCTCCGGAAGTATAGCTAACTGTTGGCGTATTTCTGGAAGGGTAACCAAATGTTCAGCTAGCTGTCTTGTTTGCTCTGTTATTTTACTAGTTTCTGGTTCGAGCATTTTTTAGTATAAATCCTTGCTAGCCCCTCTTTCTAGTCTGTTTTAAATAACTTTATTTTCATATTCTTTAACAAGATTATTCGATATTTGCATTTTATTCGCTAATTCTTTCCACTTTAACAAAAACATGTATACTATAGGGTTAGATAAAATAACATGAGCTAAGGCTAGTTAAGTATTATCCAAGTATTATTATAATGGAAATTCCAAACTATGATATGAAGACAGACAACGGTAATTTCAAACAGATATGGAACTTCATGCCAGACTTGTTTTAGAATGCTTATATGCGGTAATTCAGGATCTGGCAAGACAAACACATTAGTTCACATGTTGCTGAAACCTTTAGTTTGCTATGACAAGATTTACTTGTTTGCTAAAAACTTGGAACAGTCGAAGTATCAGGTCTTGTCACAAAAACTTGAAAAAATAGCAAAAAAGAATAAAATTCCAGTCGAAGATATACTGGAGTGTTCAAATGATCAAGTTATCCCTGTGGATACTTTAGATTCAGATAATCAGAAGATAGTCATTTTTGATGATTATGTTTGCGAGCGTAACCAAAATGATATTGTCAATTATTTCATCCAAGGCAGGCATAAAAATTGTCGCGTGATTTACTTGTCACAATCCTACTACAAAACTCCCAAAGATATTCGGTTGAACTGTTCTCATTACATTTTCTTCGCGACTCCAGTTAATCGTGAACTGGGTATGCTTTCTAACGAACAAGGTGTTAGCAAAGAACAGTACAAAAAAGCAATTGACAAACATTATGACTTTCTGTATCTTGATCGTCCGAGGACGTTGGTCAAAAGAAACTTCATGAAAGTGAAATTTAATGTAATCATATTAGTGGGACTTTTTAATGATCTTGGAAGTGAGGAAACTAGTTCAGGCGGTGTTAATATTACAAATTTTGGTATTGTAATGTCTGAGTATGCAAAACTTAAACATCTGCTGGTTTATTATCTTCACAAGGGTAAAAATCAGGAAAATATTCTGAAAAGTAATCTTGACATGGTTAAAAATAGAATTATCAATGTTGGCTATCTGGAAAAAGCAGATGATGTAGCAACAAAACAATTTACTTTGAGAAGAAAAACAATAATCATACGTGATTATAATATTGATAAAATTCCAGAGATGATGAAACAATTGACAACAGGTGTTGGTGACAAAATAGTCTAATACAAAAGCAATTACAGACAAACCGTTAGAAAATGATTGAAATTCAAAATGGCTTGAAAGATGAAATTAATCTTTTGAGTGATACTTTAAAAGAGTTAGAAAAGAAAGAAGATGGATTGGAAGATAATAGCGAGCTCTAACAAAAAGTTAGGTGAAAAAATACAAGTTGGTGTTGATAGTATTAATGAGCGAATTAAAAAAATCAATAAACAAATGATTGATAACAATGAACTTGAAGCCGTTATTGCTGATGCTACAACACAACTGCTTGTGCTGCTGAAATAACTCAAATAAAATATTAAATGGGCAGACAAGCACTAACGTTGACGATATCAACAAAGAGTTTGAAGACATCAAAAAGAAAATGGTTGACGGTAAGTCGCTGCAGACTGTTTTGAGCAAAATGGTTGACAACAATAAACTCTTAACTGCTATTGCTGGTGTTTCAAGACAAATGAGAGCTGCTGGTGTTTCAAGACAAATGACAATCATAGAGAGTGGTTCTAAAAACTTGGAGATGAAGAAGGTAAAATGGCTGTTGATAAAGTAGTTTCAGTTATTAAACCTGGCTGAAAAGTGGCTATCAGTTTACGTTAAATGATAGAAGTTCTTACTTTGATTGGTAATACATCATATTTTGAAATCGGTTTTCAAGTAAACAAGCTTGCTGATGGAGCCGCTTTCGCAGACGCTGACAGAATTGCTTTAATTAATGATGCAGCTTCACTGATTGATCAAATGCAAGTAGAGCAAAATGGAAAAATAGTTTATGATGGAAATAATCTTCACAGATTTGTTAATGTCAAAAGCTTGCTTGAAATTTCTGACGATTATGCAAAGACAACCGGAACAAACGAATATTTTTATTTAGACAATACGACTGATGCAGAATCTCGAGATGATCAAGCTGATTATAACCTAGGATTTACTTCTCGTCATGCTTTTAATCATAACTAATCAAAAAGTTGATTCTATAATTCCATTAAACAAATATTCCTTCTTTGAAGGTTTGGAAACAAACATGCTTCCTTCTAGTCAAATTCAAATTAGCTTGCAACTGGCAGATGGTAATGTGTTAATTTTCAAATCAAATGTTGATGATGGTCGAGTAGTTATTAATAAATTAGTGTTGGATACCTAGAATGTTATTTAACTCAGATGGTTTGGCTTATGTTATGTCAAATCATATGACATCAACAAGATGGACTTATCTTCGTGAAATGATACAAGAAAGCGAAAATACTCAATTAACAGAATCTGTATTTAGAATAACAGCTGGAGTTAAAAGTCCAAAACATGTTTTTGTTTATCTGCAAAGGTCAAACAAGAGTTCTTCTCAAACACAAAATCCTCATCTTTTCGATACGTTTACGCTCAATGCTGTTGATGCTCATTGCTATTTACAATCAGCCAGATTGGAAGTTGGTAGTGGAGTTTATTATCCAGAAACCGAAAATAGTTAATGGTAATATCATAAGAATATTCAGAGATATTATTAATTATTCTTACAAACAAAATAATAAAAACACTGGAACTTTACTCAGTGTGGGTAATTTTAAAAATATCTTTGGAATGATATATTTCGATTTAAGTTACACGGGTAATGAAGTGTTGATCCAAAACAACTAAGTTTGAGATATAAACTAAACAACGTTCCTACCGCTAGATATAAAGTTTATGCTTTAGTCTTATACAAGGAAAATGTTGTTATTGATGTCGTTGGAAATGAATTGGTAATAGTTTAATCTAACTTATAATATATATGACTTACGTATTGTATTCGATAGATTTAACAGATGGTCAGAAACGAAGTCTGGCAAAAGCATATGAAAACAAAAGTGAATTAACGCTCAGGCTAAAGAATATTCAACTGACTGGGGATTTTCCTTTGTTGTTGACAGCTACTCAGATTAACAATATTAACAAAGCTAAATCCAACGGATATGGATTGGATGTGAATATATCAAAATCGCAGATGAGATCTCAGTCCAAGAATGGAGGCATTTTGGGGGCATTAGTTGGTTTGTTGACTAAACAATATTATTGACAGTTGCTAGACTCGCTCCAAAAGTATTTGCACCACTAGCAACAGGAGCACTGAGGGGCCTGGCGAGTACTGGAATTGGTAAACTATTTGAAAATGGAATGGTAACTATCCCTAGTGATAAAAAACAAGCACTACTTGAATCAAGTGGGCTAACACCGTCACAAAGAAAAAAGATAAAACAGTCACAAGGTTGCTGCCCTATTAAACTGACAAGATATCAACAACAAGATGGGGGATTTCTTGGACTTCTTGCATCATTAGGAATTCCTTTAATTGAATCTCTTATTAGTGGTTTGGCGGGAAAAGGTTTGCAAGTGGGCAGGAAAGGGAAAGGCTTGAGAGTAGGCAAAGGTTTACAAGTAGATTCACAATTTAGACCATATATACTGACGAGATAAAGAAACGCCTCATCGGGAATTTCCGCTATATATTGTATATACCGCATACTTAATGCCACATACTATTCCAAAGAAATCCCAAGATGTTTTGTAAAACAAAGTTGCAGTTGGTTAGAGAAAGGACACAACTGTGATGTTGTAGACGTTTTATTCACAGTACACTTTATAACAAGAAATTCATAAATATTGAAGTTCCTCTTTGAAAAATTGACTATTTTAGTACTGTATTTAACGTAAAGAGTTTGCAGAAATTTGCATCCTAAGTTTGCTCACATGCTTGAGCCAAACAGATACTCTGCCAATAATCAAACTTTGAGGAAATACTATTTGCTGTGTTTTGTTTTGTTTTAGTATTTTTTCCGAAAGGAAAGGTCTTACGTAGCCATGTACCATTCGATTAACAGCAGCATAGTGTACATACAATATAAAGCGGAAATTCCCGATGAGGCGTTTCTTTATCTCGTCAGTATAGAATTATCCCATTCGTAAAAAAATTAATTTTCAAAATCCTATCTCTAACTTAGACATAATAAAGTGAGTCAAGAAGTTAGGTATACAGCAATTCTGGGGAGTGTTTAGCAAGAACAAATTACGTGTGCGTTAGCGTGTGCATTACAACACATATAAACTGTTCACTGCTACCATATGTAATTATAAAATTGCGTTATCAAAGTGAAAAATGTAAAGGAACTGTTGCCACCTTAACATTTGCAATAATGAAAATTTAAAAAAAAGAAAAGAAAGAGGAAAATTTAATCAGCAGGCTTAAACCCTCACATCCCCGGCATTAACACGACGCCTCAACCAAATGCGCTACAGAGGCGCTAATATACATATAATATACATTTCATTAGACTGATATACGAAAACGTCATTTCCGCAAGTAAAACGGTAACCTTTGAATATAGCAAAATATCTGTGGATACCATTCAAGTTTTTTTAGATAACTTCACTAGGAATTAAAGTTGTTATGCATGCTTATCGTCAACTACATAATTCACAGTCTGTTAACCATAGACAAACACTAAAAACATTTAAGGATCAGCTGCCCTCGGCAGCTGAAATAAGTGACATAAACGTCTGAATGTGGGTCTGGCGATGGTGGTCAGGCGCCCGTGGAATTATCATGAGCTTGCATTATTCCAAAAGAGTTGGTTTGAATCGACTTCAGTATCTCAGTGGATAGAGTCACGCTTAAGAACAGCAATCTCCCCTCCCCCTTGGATACTAGCTACGGCTGTTATATGTCTCACTGACTTATCTTCCTTCATCTTATATCACCTTATATGTGATCAGTAGGATTTCAATCACAACATAAGCGTTATCAGACAATTTTAGTAGTTGTGTACCCACTTGAACTCAAATTGTGATTAATACTGTTAACGGTTGTTAGAGTTAGACGAGGAAGCGCAAATGGGACCAGCATATTTTGGTGTCGGATAAGATATGTTATGACCAATTAAACTCATAGTTATTCGTAGCAGCAAACAATATTGTTCCTAAATATCGATACTTTTCTTAGTAGTTAAATGATTAATTGTAATATGTTTTAACAATCTGTTAGTATTCGATTCAAAACAAGTAGAGTATTATTGCTCAATCCTTTCACTAACCGTAAACAACATTGTGTTGCGGAAATCAGGTAAAGCAGGCTGATATAAAACGTATAATAATTGTATCCAGGCGACGAGATCAGTCGCATGGTACCTTGGCAATTAATACGGTATCGGGACTTGTAATTGAAAAAAAAGCTCCTAGCATCGACGCAACCTCCGCGTCTTCGACCCTAGCTCCGGGTCATTGGCTCTACCTTTTGCCGAACATTGGCGATAAATCCGTTGTTCTCTGTTTTGATAAACCAGTTTAGTACCTAGTATTGATTACATGAAAGGCCTTTCATCTCCACTAAAACAACAGCTGACTTTCATAAATAAATAAGAATATGCACTCAAAAATTGCGATCTGTAGAGCAAAACACACAAACCTTCCAATCTGGCGTGAAATTAAACAATAATTTGTAATATTTTTGCTACTTAGACATACCTAGAACACATATAATTGGAATAGCTTTTCCCGATTTTTGATCGTTGGATTAATGATATTATGAACTCACCTTTATTTTGTCATTTTAATCCTTGTCACTACCTCGGAGTGTCATTGACTCTCGTTTTCATATATCTCCAAAATGTGCTAGAGTCAATGTTTAGTACCCGTGCTATATACACAAGAGTTTTCGTCTAGAAAATACCTTGCTTATAAAACTCAAAAGATACATTCTTTCATAAAATATGGTGTCGATATGAAAATATTGTTGCTGAACAGTAACACTACTATTCGCTACTATTGCAATTCACAGCAATTGCTATAAATATCATAAACTACATCTACTGTTTACCCTTCCTTTTTCTATTTTATTTGTCCAAATGTCATTTCATTCAATTTTATTAATATTTACCAATTATCTGGCAATAGTTGTGCAGTTATACAATTCAAATGTACCTCATTTCCCCGTGCAGTCACGCAGTGGTAAAGTCGTATCTCCGTCATGCAAATAATACTTATTTTTACATACAAGTTAGTAGCGGTTTTAAATATATGTTTCTCTCCCGGACTATCAAGAAATGTTCATATGATGTTTAAGAATTAAATTTGTTAATTGATAATACTACAAAAAGGGTGGCCATTCATCTTTAAGTTGCTTTACTGAATACGGGCCCTGGATAATCAAGTTTGTACAAATGTAATACAGGGAATCAAAACATAGTTCTACCCCGACGGTCAAATAAGTTGATGTGTGTGTAGTATGCGTGTTTTGGGGTGACTGTGTTCTGTGAATGTTACATTTTCGAATGTTCGATTTTTATACTATAAGCATAAGATATAGCATTTTTTCTTCTCTGAAATTACTGTGTCGACTGCAATACTTTTATGTATAAAGCGGCATATAGGTGGCAAAAGGAGCTAAGCTTACGTCTCAGGGGTCATCAACGACTTGGTCCTTATGGTTCAGTTTATGGATCAGTTTGCCTCATATATGATCTATGGGTCAGCTTAAGGAATATACAAGGGAGCGAACCCACGCTGCGCAGAGGTTTGTAGCTGTTATCCACTAAGATACCGAGGTCGCTATAAACTATGCTTAATGCGCAATCCAGTACTGTACAGTTAGTGACGACGGTACAACGCCAGCTGAAATATCAAAACCGGCCAAGGAACTTTGAACCCGTTAGAAAAATGTTCGGATTAAAGACCATATGATAACATACTAATAAATTATAATTAAGCATAAGGCCAAAATTATTCTGCAATTTTTCTCACAACTCTGCAGATTACCTTTCAAGTATGTATCAAAACAAAGCAACAGAGTATTTTGAGATATGTGTACAATGATAAACAAACTCGGCACGTGGTTTTATATCTGATAAATACAGATTACCAAAATACAGGGTTAAGTTGGTTTATACATTTTGTGGTACCGTTATTTTTGTTTCGTTCATACTGTGTAGCCTCTTTAAAGAAAAGAAACTAACACTTGAACTATAAAATATGCCATGAGAAATTTAGTGTGATGATCGCATGCCGTCATGGATGTATGTATTATGTGTTTTCTGTGTGTTTCGTTTCGGCAAGAGGCACGTGGTATTATTTTAACTACTAACTCTATTTGGCACCAATTAGAAAACAAACGTTTGCTGACTTATAACTTAAGGCTATCTTTTTACGCTAGTAATATGTTGTTCGTATCTAGTATAACTATGTTTTGTGATATTTATTTATGCTCTCCTGTGCTTGAAGGACAGTAACGATCGATCTATGTGGAAATATATTATTAACCGACCCTTGCTGGGCCGGAGTAAAAATCGTATACTTATTTATAATCATAATAATTAAAAACACGATAGCTAATAAATACGTATGTACTTGTTGTTTTTTCTTTGCGTTGTTGACTTTGAAAGGTTCATGTGATCGGTAGACAAAATGGACCCCGTCTTCATGACAAAGCGGGAATTCGAATGGGACCGTACCGTTAGCCACTGCCGGATGTTTAATTTTGGCGGGTGCAGTAAATATGACTCGTCGCGCATAAAAGGGACCGGTTCGTGCCACATGCCAGCATAACTCAATAAACTGACCCCATACAATATTCACCCACTAAGTTATTAATGACCCCCGGTTATTAATTTTCTGACGAAACATGCCTCCCTTGGAAAAAGCCAGTAATAGTATAATCCCTCGCATGCAGTAGCGTGAGCCTCGTAAAATAATGGCTCGTGTCCCTGAGTGTGATTTACCGCCACACCTCCTCCCTAACCATATATGCATATATAGTCTCTATCTCCGTCTTCTGCTCCCTCACCTTTGTATTTCATTTTCACTCTCCCTCACGACCGTCTTTTCTTCTGTGTCTTTCTCCATTGTCTGCCTTCTCCATCCCAGCCTCTCTCTCTCTCTCTCTCTCTGTTCTCTCTTTCCCTCCTCCTCTCTTTCTCTCTTTCTCTGATCATCGCCCCTCCATCTCTTTCTCTCTCTCTCCTATTCCATTTACCTCTTTCTATTTCTCTTTCGTCCCTTCCCATTCCCTCGTCATCTCGTCCACTCGCTCACTCTCCTCCATCTCATCACCGTCTAGCTCTCTCTGCCTCTCTGTGTGTCTGTCACTGTCTCTCAAACTCTCAAATATTGATATCAATAATCGATTTTGTGATAATAGTATATCCGCGGCCGTATATCAAAACCTGGAATAATTGATATCAAGAAGTCGATTGTTAATATCAAAAAGTGACAAAAACTATGTTGCTATAGCTCATGATATTTAAAAAATATATATTGAAAAATAATGTTGATAACATAATCAAAATAACGGTAATACATAAATATGTTGTTTCTTTTTCTTGTAAATTCTAAGTTCTCGAATGCTGCATTGATGAGACGGTCAAACAGATGTGTTTATTAAGGCGGTATAAAAAAATATTGGTATTTCACCCTCTTTGTCAAAAGAAATAACTAAGTTTCAACAAAAGCAATTTAGCGCCGTCTTTGTTGTCGATTGTAAATGTAACGTAACGAGCAACTGTGTTTGGCTGGATTTGCCGTATAAAAACAACACTTACTATGCACCTATCAAAATTAGGTCACATTCCCAAACTATTATTCAATTACTTAACGATATGGTAGTGTTTATATTGAGGCACAAGGCGATTTTAGAGCTAACATGGGAATAATAGATAACATTTTTATGCTACAAGATTTATTACTAATTTTATTAATACGAGTGAACAACTGTATTGTGTCTTTGTTGACTTCACGAAAGCTTTTGATTATGTTGTTCGTGACAACTTATAGTTTATACAGTATTTCACTCAAAATTGTATCACCTTCTCCACTGGATACACATACGCTCAACTGTGTAAAATTACTAACTATACTATATATACGCATTTGAACTATTTTGTTACATTGTCTGTCATGTTATTTTCATGTATATATTTGTACCATACTGGCCTATTGGGTTTTGAAATAAACTTTCATCATATCATAATCCAGATTTCTCTGTGGTCCATGGACGACTACTATAGGTGTAACACATCCATTGATTTTTGCATTGAATTGTATATGTTTTATCACAATGACCCATGTGCTACCGAAAAACCCACAGAAAAATGGGGGTCATATATCTTCTAAGAAAGAACTTGTCTCATGAATGAATGTTCCCATAAAAACATAAACACTGATATGCCAAAAATAGTGTATTCATACACTCATAACCACAGAGGCAAAACAAATCATAACTTACTATTTTAACAAGACAATCTTGAAATATCAAACAAATAGATAAAATAATGTGATATAAACCAAAATGGCTTATTAAATTAGTGAAATACCCTTTTTTTCGAAAAAGAAACGAGACTGATTTACTGGCCGCCATTATGCGACATAAACATAAACACTGAGATGCTAAACATATTGTATTCATACACTCATTTCCATATAAGCTAAACAAATCAAAACTCACAATTTTAACAAGACAATTCTTGAAAAATGAAACAACTAGATAAACAATGTGATGTAATCAAAACAAGAAAAGTATAACGCATGGGTTATGTAGACGACTTTTTAATAACTGGTAGTTTGTGGAGGCTTTGTTCAAGTCACATACCTGTAGTCGTCGATATGGAGATGACAGGAAGGTAAAGTGAAGAATTAAAAGATACTGTATGAATACAGATAAGTTTTTATTTGCTCTTAGTGTTAAAGGGAAAATATTCAAGTATTTTCAATTAAACGATTTACACCTGAGCTATTACAAAGGGAATTTCAGTGACCATGCTACAATATAATATAAAAGTCATATTTACTTAAATTCTACAAGTGATTATCATATGGGCCCTATTTATGTTCATGTTTTAGTTGTATACAGGCTCAAAACCGCTTCGGAGTTGCCGTTAAGGCAATCAACTTTGCATTTTAAATGAATTACAAGTGATCTTATAGAAAATATTTAATTTCTTTACTTCTTTACTTCTTTATAATACTCAAATATAAATGGGTGCCGAAACGACTAGGGTTAAAATTAAAATAGATGCCGAAATGGTTTGATGCCGAAACGTCTAGGTGCCGATTCGTCTATGTGTCGAAATGGTTTGGTGTCGAAACGTCCATAGATCTTGATGAAACAGACGCAAAAACTTGAGAATTGTCTGCATTTATTAATAAGCGTTTTTCATGTACTGATCATTGGGACCCTGCTTTAATTAGACTAATATACTATATACACACAATAGTTTTCGTCTAGAAAATATCGCTCTAACTTAGTGAAATACCTTTTTTTTTCAGAAAAAGAAACGAGAATTAATTACTTATGCGATCCCAGGCCCTACCCCAGGCACTGCCTGTGCTGCAATGGGTTTTCTCAGGGCTGTTCTACACCTGTACTTTACTAATATTGATTTATTCTTTATTTTTTCCTCCAAACTGGAGAACATTCAAACAATACAATAATACCTATAATATATATATTACAATGAATAGTTTATGATACACTAGAAGGGTGTTCCACGGAACACTTGTGTCGCCTGCTGTGAGCTTGGTTAGGTTGCAGGTTAATGTTTTATGATACATTAGAAGGGTGTTCCACGGAACACTTGTGTCGCCTGCTGTGAGCTTGGTTAGGTTGCAGGTTAATGTTTAATGAAAGGGGGCATAACTCTGAAAAAATTGAAAGTCAGAGTTATTGGACATGTGTAATAACATTCTTTGGGTTAAGATGAAGGTTTGTGTGAAGTTCCATGAACATAGGTAAACTACTTTCAAGTTATGGCCAATGTTAGATTGTAGGTTAAAGTGTGACGAACGACGGACGACAAGGGACGACAGACGACGGACAAAGTGATTCCTAAGTGTCTGCCATGCTACGCAGGCGACACAGAAATGATGAACAAATATACACAGTAACACTGAAGTCCTAGTCCTTCATAGACAATGGGAGTATGACATAACACCATATATAGACGAATGAATTAGACTCGGGTATAAGGAATTTGCATATACTTATTCTTCATATACAGATTATTCGAAGATATTTCAATAAACATTGTTTATCAAAGTACTTAATCTGTTTACCGTCGATATTAAACGACGTTTCTACGAAGCGGTATTATTTTTAAATGATTAATAATTATATTTCATTGTTGGAAAGCTGTTGGAAAGCAACTGTTCAACAAAGACAAGAGAATAGTAGCTAAACGCTTTAAGATTACACTGCATTGTATTGTCGTGCTATATGTATTGTTTTATAGTTTATTAAAGTCTTGTCATAGTAAAGTATTATATACAATAAAACATTACATTTGATTTTAACTATGCCATTCTAAAAGAATTATAAGAAACTATATGAAAAAAAATTCATTTACAACAATAACAATATAACAAATTGAACATAAGTGATTGGTTCTGGACCTATTCCACCAGCAGTGTCACCAGAC
The DNA here is from genome assembly GCA_037043455.1 of Cyrtodaria siliqua. NCBI lineage: Eukaryota > Metazoa > Mollusca > Bivalvia > Adapedonta > Hiatellidae > Cyrtodaria > Cyrtodaria siliqua. Next base: position 67,883 of record JAWPHD010008618.1, on the reverse strand, counting down.
TCACAAATGGCTGAAGCAATACCCAAAAAGGACCAATCACGAAGGCTTTATTAATTTCACAATATATATGACACAAAATTAAATGTTTCAGTCTATACAAACATTATATATAATATGCTAAATTGCAAAAAGCTGAACAGTCATTGTTAATCGCCCGCATGTGTATCAGTAGTAGTAAAAGTGAAATAAAATAAGACGCTATTCTTCTTTCAACAGAAAATGTAAATATTTACACCTTATCTGTATAATCGTTATGCTGTATTACAACAGTGAACGTTTGACCCGCTGACCGCTGACCCGCTGACCCTTGGTCGATCTATGGGTGAATAAGGACTGACACATACATTGCCCTCCATAATTCTCTTTACACATTGTTATTATCGCATTGCATTACATGAAAACCCCATTTAATGTATACCTTTAAATTTAGTGAAAAATCCTACAATTAATTCCTAATTTTTTGTTTTACATTTAGTATACATGTTACATTTTGTAATACTTAATAGTTTTGATGACATAAGCCAAAATGTACGAGAGAATGACCATTACATTTTATTTCCCTTTTAAAATTAAATCAATGAAAAATTTGAATTGAAAAACATAAACCTTTCATTTTTCCGACGACAGTTTGAAAATAACAAGAAAAGTATAACGCATGCGTTATATGTAGACGATTGTTAATAGTGGGTTAGTCTGTGGAGGCTTTGTTCAAGTCACATACATGTACTCGTCGATATGGAGGTGACAGGAAGGTAAAGCAAAGAATTAAAAGATACTGTATGAATACAGATAAGTTTTTATTTGGTCTTAGGTATATATTATTATACATGTTAAAGGGAACATATTCAAGTATTTTCAATTAAACGATTTACACCTGAGCTATTACAAAGGGAATTTCAGTGACCATGCTACAATATGATATAAAAGTCATATTTACTTAAATCTTACAAGTGGTTATCATATGGGCCCTATTTATGTTCATGTTTTAGTTGTATTCAGGCTCAAAACCGCTTCGGAGTTGCCGTTAAGGCAATAAACTTTGCATTTTAAATGAATTACAGGTGATCTTATAGAAAATATTTAATTTCTTTACTTCGTTACTTCATTATAATACTCAAATATAAATGAGTGCCAAAACGTCTAGGGTAAAAATTAAAATAGATGCCGAAATGGTTTGATGCCGAAACGTCTAGGTGTCGAAATGGTTTGGTGCCGAAACGTCCTGAATCGATCTTGATCACACAGACACAAAAACTTGAGGGTTGTCTGCGTTTATTAATAAGCATTTTCCATGTACTGATCATTGGGACCCTGCTTTAATTAGACTAACAATAGTTACTTGCATATTAAATAAAAATGAAGTAAATGCCCATCCATCAAAAGCATGATAGATTCATGATGAAATGAACAGTATTTGCATTTGTTCAACAAGTTTAAAATTAATTTGTTCAGCATGTAATGCAATAAGGATTATAACTGTTGTAAAGAGACTGATGGAGGGCTCTGTATGATTAGCTTATTAGCGCATTAATGGGACACAAGGCAATCTTGAAGTTTGTTAAAATTCGTGGTGTCCCATTACTTTTGTGCATAACTTGCTAACTATTTGGAAATCATTAATATTAATTATTAGATTTGTTGATTATATTGCACCAATAATATATTTAAACCTATGTAAGAATAACGAAGAAAAAATGAAAACTCCTAAATATACTTAATTATATGCTAGCAGGTTGAAAGTTAAAATAATAGTGTATAAATAAATCGAGATACTAATTTTAATAATTTCTAAAAACTTCAAGATTGCCGTGTGTAACACTGTTTTTTTCTCTGGTCGATTCATTATCAATACGCACAGGGACTGTTGAGTTATATATTACCGGATACTTAGGTTCCCGTTCAGTCAAATTGTATATATTTAAATATTGGGGGAATTATATTTTTCTTTTAACCATAGTTTTAACTGAATAATTGATGAATTATACTAACTTCTATACTAAAATAATTTGTTATGAATTAGTTGAGAAAGTATTAAATGTAATTTTGCAAAATATACAAATTCTTAACGCGGCAAGTTTTCAGGAATAAAAATTGCCATGTACCCCTTTAAAGCATAGTTTTCTCTCGCGTTTTCCGACTTTATCTGTATCTGTTTTTGCACTAGATCAACCAAACGCAGAGAAAATCTTCCGAAAGCCATACTATTTTGTTCTTTCGTTATTACATCCGCTCTTATAAACGAAACCAGCGGTTGTACAGAATGTATATCCTTAGTTTTATTTCAAGGTGCTGATGTGAATACTTGCGACGTCTTCGGTCAGACACCATTATACATTGCACTGAAAGGAGGCTGGGGCGAAATTGCTAATTTCCTATTGGACCAGAAGTGTGAAGTCATTGCAACATCAGTGAATGGAATGACTTGTTTCTTCGCAGCTGCACATTGTCATAAACTCAAACTTGTCGACATTACCAGACGACTTATTAAAGCTGGTAGGTTCTTAGAGAATCATAGCGCTGTTGGTTTTATATTCTGTATCACCACAGAGCTATGAGTCTGGCAATGCCAACAATAGGTTGAGTATACGGAACGATTATTTCCGCAGTTTCCGCGCGGCTTCTGAATACGTATAACGCAATACCTGCATATACAACCACTGCACTTCAATATAATAAACATGTATTTACGTCCACGCATATAAGGATAGCACGCCGATCTGGTCGTTTTTGTAATTGGGTAAGTTCTTTTCTTTGATGAGTTTTATGCATGGGTGAGTGGTAATAAAGATTTCGAATATATTTCATAAAACAAAATGTTCAGATCGGTATTCGAACCGGGGGCACGTACGCTCGTATTTGCTTTTCAAGAGCTGAGGTGATAACGAGGTGATAACCACCGTACCACTAACATTGAATAAGCATTACACAATAATTAGCAGACGTGAACGTATTCCCACAAAGTTTTTGTGGGACGAAATAATAGTTTTAATATGATAAACTATAAGTTTACATCACGCAACATGTTCGACACGACGGACTACATAATCATACATACTGAGGCGTGTGCACATTTTTAAGTTATTTGGGAAGGATAAGTCCCTCCACTATTTTGCTTTTTTCTTGCTAGAGTTATCCACTTAAATACCCGGATCCACCATGAGCTGGTAAACATGAAATTACAAAAAAAGACACGTCCACAAAGAGGCGGTGTAACCATGGCCTCGTCAAGTAACTAAGCTCCCAAATTTCACACCGCAGTCTTTATACAAGATTTATGTGATGTCTTAACAAATATCAATACAAAATAGAATAGACATATGTAAATATGATCATATGATTTTTAGTTGGGAAACCACGAATTATCTGAAGCCCTAGGTTAAACACAGTTCAAATCGAAGACATTACCAAATACAGACTGACCCAATGTCCTATGATAACGTTTCTATTATATATACTGATTTATATGTTGTTTATACATACACAATAAAATGTAAAAAAAGAAAGAAATGCTCTCATAAAATGCTTAACATTTGACGGTTATTAGTTTTGACTTTAAACTGTTTTACGAAGCATTCGTACTGAGATGGTCTTTCAGCATGAAATTTAAAGCTGCACGGTTAAGAACATCACAGTTGCACGGTTAAGTATATCAGTAATTTAAAGCTACATCTGCACGGTTAAGAATATCACAGTAATTTAAAGCTACATCCGCACGGTTAAAAATATCACAGTAATTTAAAGCTACATCTGTTCGGTAAATTGATTAAATATTGTAAAGCTTCACAGGCACGTTTAAACATAACAGTAACGTAAAGCTACACATGTAAGGTTAGGTATATCAGTAATTTAAAGCGACATATATACGGTTAATTTATTCAATATTTTAAAACTACACCTGCATGTTTAAACATAACAGTAACTTAAAGCTACATATGTACAGTTAAGTATATCTCAGTAATTTAAAGCAACATCTGTACGGTAAATATATTCAGTAAGTTAAATCTACACCTGCACGTTCAAACATAACAGTATTTTAAAGCTACATCTGTACGGTTAAGTATATCTCAGCGATTAAAGCGATATCTGTACGATAAATATGTTCAATAATTTACAGCTACACTTGCACGTTTAAACACAAAATAATTTAAAGCTACATCTGTACGGTTAAGTATATCTCCGTAATGTAAAGCGACATCTGTACGGTTAAGTATATCTCCGTAATGTAAAGCGACATCTGTACGGTTAAGTATATCTCCGTAATGTAAAGCGACATATGTACGGTAATTATATTCAATAATTTACACCTACACCTGCACTGCACGTATATCTTAATAAGTTAAAGCTTCTGGCTTTTAAATTAATTCTAACAAATTCATCAACACTCTTAATTATAGTATATTCACGTATGAAGGTCACACACCGTCAAATGCGTGATTCTTTGTTTTTCATTTTAAAGGACACGGGGACATCTTGCAGTTTTTTATCAAGCATTAAATTCAGCACCTCGATTTATTAATCCCGTATCCTTTTAACTTTAAACAGGCTTCCATATAATAAAATACTACCGTATGAAACGTCATATTGTGGTTACCATGGTAACAAAATGGAAAACAAAACCCCGCAAAATTAGCAGTTAGTAATATATAAAAACAATTTGTTTTAAACTATTCTAGATAGTTAATATTATTGATTGCAATTATGCTATTCTTCTTCTTCTTATTATTATTATTGTTATTATTATAGGACGCCGCCAACTCAAGATTTCCTTATGTCTCTTTAAATTGATTTGTCTTTTCTGTATCATGTAATCAAGGTCGGGGAAGTTATATTTAAAAAATAACATACATGTAAAAACAAGAAATAACTGATCACGAATTAGTCATTTGACAGACTATATTTACCTGTACCATGATTTTTTTTAAAGATTGTCGACCATTAGCCTATATATATATACACATTATACAAGTCAAATATTGCAGTTAATTAATGCAGTTAAATATCTATTTATTACATTTTAAATCAGTTTATGCATGGGTTTAACCGAAATTATTGCCTTTATTGCCAAACGTTATCGACGGAAGACGTCGACGTCAGCAATAGTTTATTGACGTCACAGCTTAACGTCGCAGTTAGTTATTTTTGTGTTCGGAGTTAGTTATTAATATTTAGCGATTATGAATATTCTTTCACCGATAAAAATGTAATAAAAGATATATTCATTATCACTTTTCTCTGTTTCACAGGTTATGATTTCCGTCAAGACTCGGAGTGGCTGTTAACGGAGGGCTGTCCACCAGTAATAGAAGCAGATTCTAAAATGCACGACACCATCCTAGTATGTGCATGCCTCAAGGAAAGATTTAATAAGAAAAGATCCATAATCCGAAGTGGGTCACAAAAAATACAAAAACGTTTAGAAATCTAACAAGATGATATATGTACATAAGCTATTTATACAGACAAGAACAGACGGAGAATTCATGTGTATTGTATTACTTTTGCCATGTTCATTAAATGTCTTCATCATCATCATCATCATCATCATCATCATCATTTATTGTTTCAAGTGCTATTTGAGTGGTGGCAGAAAACAATGGCTATGTGTCAAACGAAAATTGAGTGCTTACAATAGAATTTGCAGGAACTCCGCAGTTCTGCAGGTGACAAGGTTCTAAGCCAATTTTGCATATTTCATCTTAATGTAAATGGAGAGTGGTCCTGAAATGTTCATTCATGTTCACGCCATATAATATTTTTGTGTTGGCGCGCCGTAAAGCCCGAATTCAACTCCAGCTTTGTATGGAGAAACATTAATATGTTTGTCTCGTGACATAAATCGTTTGTATATACAACAAAGAAGGAAAAACAACGATGGAATTACACCTAAAAGTTCCTTGTTGTGTATATAAATTACTGTTAGCGAATAGTGCATTAGTGTTACTGTATAACCTATGAGCTACACCAAGTCATTGAATACAGAGATGGATTTGAATTTCGAGCTAGATCTGAGATCGATATGCGTTTTAAACATACAAGGCATTTTGAATATCGAGCTGGGTTTGATTTTGGAGCAGACTTTGAGATCGACATTCGTTTTAAAGAGACAGACGACGATCTTAAAGTGTGTGTCTGTGTGTATATGTGCGTGTGTGTGTCCTTCCCCCTCCCCACCCACGCTCTCCAAGATAACAACTCAGGCACCATATTTATGATGCAATAATAAATAAGAATAACAACTAAGAAATATTTACATTTGCTCCATTCTCGCCCTCCAATCCCCCCACCCTCCACCGCCCCAGAAAAAATGAATGAGGATGGTGATTTTTGAAAAAACATTTGATAGTGCACCCTCCCCCACACCTCCCATCACTCACCTATCCCCTTCCCTCCATGCGAGCCGAGCTCATACCCAAATATGGTTTGAGCTATGAATAAGAAGCGTAAACATATATGTTCAGTATATATATCAATATATGGGATGTCTAAAGTGCACATTACCGTCCCACGACCCTTGATGATGGATGGGTGGGGAGTTGGGACTTAGTTGGGCATTATGCACCATAGTTATAGGTGTAAAAATCAATAAACAACATAATGCAGAAATATGAAGAAAACAACTATTAAGAAAAAAACGGGTTTCGGGTTGTGCGGGCGGGGTGGGGGCATACCCCAGAGTATGGATAAAATAAGAATAAGAAGAGTAATACATATGTTCAGTAACAAATATTGGATGTTTACCTAAACCAAAATTATTGAACATTTCTTAAGCTATGTTAAGCTGGGATCTACGGGCACCCAGGGAGGTCGTAATTTATTTGCACCTAAATTAAGTATGCACCCATCTAGATAATGATATAAAGAATCCCAACCCAAAATTTGGTGGAGCTAACGCAAATGGTTTAAATGCTGCAGATATACATAAACCTACATGATATATACAACAAATTACACGCAATCCTTGATCTGAGTTTATTACACATTTTATGCCCATCACAATTTTGGGTTCATGGAATCCCAGAATATATAGCAGACACAATTACTATTATAGATGTTACTCTGCAATTGATACAATTTGTTGATATGTCTACATAAACATGGTACTTTTAATTATTACTATAAAGATTCTGCGTTATATACTTATTTGGGTAATCCTTTAACAACGCTAAACAGAAAACACATATATAATAAAGCGGTAAAGATTTCTAGATAGGATCTACCAACATAGCTGGTACTCTGCAATTGGTACAATTTGTCGATATGTCTACATAAACATGGTACTATAAACTGCTTTATTAATGTATAATTACATTACTATTATATGTATCTTTGGTATTTTGAAACCGCTGTAAAAACTATGACCAATAAAATATCTAAAAAATAAAAATAAAAAAATAAATAAAAAAAAATATAAAAAAATAGACAGACAAACAGACAAACAGACAGACAGACATACAAATCAATAAATAAATCAATACTAATGTAACCCTCTAGATAATACTATAAAGAAACCCATTCCCACATTTGTTTGAGCTAGGACAAGAAATGCAAGTGATATAGATCTGTCAACACAGCTTACACGTTAAATTCGATGTGAAATGGGACACTGCACATGGTAAGGGCTACCATAATTTGGATTCCATGGGAGCCCATGGGGTAAAGGAACCAAAATTACTTGTGTAACCCTTAAGATAATACTTTAAGGCAGCTCATGGTCAAATTTAGTTGTTGAACTATGTCAATAAATGTAAGAGATAAACACAGCTTACGCGCAGAGCTCGATGTTGACTGGGACGCCAAGTCGTGCAAGTTTAAAACGAATATCGATCTCAGAGCTAGCTCTGCATTCAAACCAGCTCTTCATTCAAAATGACTTGGTTTACGTTCAAAACGAATATCGATCTTAGAGCCAGCTCTGTATTCAAACTAAGCTCTGCATTCAAATTGACTTGGTGTACGTTTAAAACGAATATCGTCTCAGAGCCAGCTCTGTATTCAAACCCAGCTCCACACTCAAAATGACTTAGTGTATGTTTATAACGAATATCGATCTCAGAGCCAGCTCTGCATTTCAAATCCTGAACGACATTTACACGTAACTAATAGCAAAAAGAAAAATCCGTAAACACGAGTCTCTTCTTCTCTCTGCTATCCTTCTATACTATGGTAATGGAAGTGCAAATCCCTGCATTACAAAGCCATCACATCACGATTATACAGAAAAAAAAGTTCATCGCAACCCAAACTATTATTTACAGGCTTAAAACTATTCAGATTGTCAAAATATATTTTTTTAACCCAAATGCATTGGTGGTCGCCCCTCCAACCAAACACATAAACATCCCTTTATTGTTTTAATGAACTGTTCCGTAAGTCGTTCCATCCGCCATCTTCGAAATAGTGTAAACAAATCTTACCTGGGAATCCAGGGGGTAAAATGAACTTTTGTGGATTGTGCGACGATTTGTCAACCGATTTCGATGGCCTGGAGATCGCTAAAAGCGTCAAAAATCCACATTTCTATTGATGTAAGTTTTACTATGAAATTTCTCGTAACGAAAAAAAATCTCGTAACGAAAATTCGTTCTCTGGCCCTGGTGAAAAGCACAGTAGAGTAGCGTGTTCTGGAAGTTTGTATCACCTCGAGTAGGTAAATGACAGATCAAGAATCTCACGAGAGGCGAAGCCTCGAGTGTGATCCTTGATCTGGCATTACCTACGATAGCGTAAGCTCGCCTTACGGTTAACGCGTTGTTGATTTTCTGAAATCATGTAAAAAAATTGCCATACTAAGGCAATGAAAATCTTCGTCAACCAGCTAGAGTTACCTGCCCGTAAAGTTGCATTGTGGGAACGGTCCACGGTGAATCGTATTTCTAGCACGCCGTTATAACCTGACATGAACGCCGAGATTACATCGAGCAAAGCGACGTTATACAGTTAATTTCACCGAGCGAAGCGAGATCTTGTGCATTGAATAATATGAACTAAGGTAAACCTTGAGGCGAGCACTGAAAGTGTAAAAGTAAATTTTAAACAGATAAAAATCAATGCATGAACAATTCAAATAACTTGTCAAATTGAAAGGAACTCAATAATGAGGTCCTCTCAAGGTTTTTAGGGAACATGACCATTTATATTTGGTGAACAAGGGAACAATGGCTGTTATTTTTAGCGAACAAGAGAACATTGTCACATATTTTTAGGGAACTTATTACTAAATACATCTATATGCAAGCTGTGACCTGAGTATTTAGCCGATAACACTAAATATGATTCACAAATAGATGAGAGATGGGGATAATTGTTTTAATTTTAACACCACAGTCCATCTGTCCTGATCTTACCTTGAATAAGAACCGTCTGTACAAAATGGCAAGTTGCTTTCACTTCAGTGCATTGGTTTGAAGAAATCCAATCCAATGATTTTATCTGTGTGTGACCCAACGGGCCACTCCTAAAAGATGCTAGTTTCACAGACAACCATTTAAATAGAAACAAAGGATATATTACTCTTTTCTTGAGAAGACGTTCTGTGTGATGCAGCCTTACTTGTAGAGTAAATTTCATTTTTGCTTTTCACTGAAAAGCAGTTCCAGTCCTTCCTGGTGTTTCATCTCTGTTCTGGTCCATTGTGTTCTGGTGAATCGTACCACTGGTCCATAAATATGTCATAAAACAAATACAAACAATTCCTGTTTTAAATTCTACAAGTATAATGAGGTCATTTTTACCATACCACAGATATGACTTACAAATCACAATTTGAGTCAAATAAATGAGAACCAGACCATCTGCCATATTTTAAACAATAGGTCACCCACCTGTATGGGCACATGGGTTATGTGGGTTGGGGATGTAGTCGAGACTTTTCCTCAGTCTGTCATAATCCTTTTTTTTCAGAGTGGGGGCGGTGAAAAAATCGGGGGATTGGGATATTTTGTAGATTTTTCTAGTGGGTAGTCTGAAGAAACGCTTTCCGTGCGCGGCGAGGGTGCGGTGAAGATTTTTTTTACTTTGTGCATAATTAATCATTTGCTCAAAATCAACACAAAAAGTGTTAGTACAAGGTGAAAGCAATTGTAATCCGAGTTGTCCATAATTAATCATTTGAACTTGCTCAACATCAACTGACGGTGGATTTTTGGGTGGTGGAGGCAGACCAGCCACTTGTCCTGGGTAGAACCAGTACTGTACACCTCCCGCCATCCATAAGAATCGACACATCCTCACAAGTCGAGCTCCCAGTGGGATTCGAACCTGCAGCGGTGAGAGGCGAAAAGGTTTACAATGCAACCACTCGGGCACGAAGATAATGACTGATGTATATTAACGTTATGCTTTTTTTTCTTGAAGATGAAACATACAAATACCGTACAGAAGTAAATAAACTCTTACTAGGATGAGGCCTCATCAGATCAATCAAACCTCTCAGGATGTCAGATGCTTTTAAAATCAGATCAACCAAACCTCTTAGGATGAGGCTAAATACAGATATAAAAATCGATCTATGTCAGATCAAAAGGAACTTTTAATCAAATCAATCAAACGGAGACCGCAATATTTTTGTATTTACCATGTTCGCTGATTTATCCTTTCATATGCTTTTTTTCTAATAAATGTAGATATGTGGGCAGTATGTGTCGTCTGTATGTTTATCAACAACACTCTCGCACCAGCTGTCAAAGTTGAAAGTTGTTAGATTTGTTTGGGTAACCGTATACATGTATTTCATTACAGCCCCACGTGGGTCACGGCTCGAAACTTTTCCTTCGTAGGTCCCATAAAATAGGTATTTTTTAACATAAATGATAGAATTGAAATACAATTTGGTCGTCCTTGCAGGCTTCTCCCCAGGATTTTTTTTTCAGGCGCCGGCACAAACAGCGCGGTTTGCGTTTTCGAGTGGTGGTCAGGAGGGACTACCCCACTCCCCCCTCTTTTTTTTATAGCTCTGAGATGATTTTTTATCGTAAAATTAATGCCTTATTTAAATTAGAAAGCACTAAATAGGCTGTTTCAAAACAGGGTTTTTGGAAATATTGTTTAAATCCACTTTCCCAGCCTCCGGGTAAGTGTATATTCAAAGGCAAAAACTCACTTGCCCCACATTTAAGTCCACTTGGTCTTATTTTATATTGTTTAAACAGTAGTGTAAGGCCTACATATCAATTAAACATATTCAGAACTAAACAAATATTCTTTTCTTGCGTTCTTTTTGAATCGCAAAACCGGTGACATTTGAAAAAAAGAAGCATATCGCTAAGGTTTGCAACGTTTTTTGGGGGAAATCCACATCCATATACAGTTAATTTCATACTTTATCAATGAAATTGAATACCTCATCAAATCGCATTAATAAACGAATGCTTCAAGTTTATTAAAAACATTCGCATTTTTCTCGCAAAACAATCGAGACCGCGATTTATGGTTGTCGTAAAATAATAAGCTTACGTGGTGTCAGTAAATACGTAAACTAATGAATTTGTTTCGTATTTGATAGGTCCAAAGTCCGTATCACCGAGATATTTTCGGCAAGGTGATGGTTGGAAGGTCGCCGATTTGATTGCCCACTATCCCCCAGGCGAAATGACAGTCAAAACTTGTTATTTTTGGGTGTGTATTTCTCATAATCTGGCGAGTGACACCGATAGAGACGCCCTGTTAGAGTTATTTTAGATACCAATAAGCAAAATCTAAGCACCGCGCTTGAAATTTTAAGGACCGCGCTAATTTAAAGGACAGCGCTAATAGGGATTTTGTATGCACCGCGGTGCTTAAAGGCCCTGGGGAAAACCCTGCCTTGTACACGTTTACTTGTCATTACACCATTCGCACTATAAGGAAGAAAATTCATAAGGTCAAATAAAAAAAATAGTTGTGGTTCAGGTAACCCGACCGACCCTATTTTTTATTGCCGACCCTGAGCATTTTTATTTCGGATTGAGAACGAATTTTCTTGGGTACGATCAATAATGAGTACGAACCACGGTGAGTACGAAACACGAGTACGTGTCATTACTGGAATACACACGTTTAAAACCCACTCCCACACTGTGCCTTATTGGCCAATGGTATCGCTCGGAACAGCTCAGTCACACAAAGAAACAATAATTGTACTAGCCAATGAGTGCAACGCTTACATATTGATTTGTAAATCACTGTGCAAATTGAAAACTACCAACAACGGCAACATACATGTAAAGGTGATAATTGTCTGTTTATTTCACTCAGATTTAAGAAATTGCATTGTTTTTTTGATTGCCTTACTGAGGAATGTTGTTCGTAAAAACTAAAAATATAGCACATGGTGTAAAATCGAAAGTAGACCTTAATCTCGAAGCCAAATGGCTTCAGATTAATAATTAACCGTGAAGTTGGAACTACTCGTTGTCACATTAAAAATTGTATAATTTCTCTTTAAATTAATGTTATTGTAATCATTTTTCATTTTATTTGTTAAATTGCAATGAAAAACGCATGCATATTTAGAAAGCATTAAATAATCTTCAACTTAGGGGAAAGCACTCTCGCGATCTGAAAACAAGGAAATGAAATAATTATGAGAACAAATATGAATTGCTTTCATAATAAATGTTAAAAACGATTATATTTATATACAATTAACAGTTATATTTACTTTTCAATAATGTCTGCATATCAAAATGCCTCCCTGGAGCACCTGTACTTTGAAAAGGTTACGAAATCATAAATCAATGTATAAAATTGGTGGGTGGGGTAATGCAAAAAAATCGAACTCCTAAATGTTTACCTGGCACTTCCAAATTCAATACACAGGGAGTCCCAACTTCCAAAATTTAAAGCCCTAATGATAATGAGAGATTATTACCTAAAAGTACTATGGTATTGCTGAGATCACAGTGGACCAGGGACCCCACGCTTACTGGGTGACTGAGTGCTCAACCACCTGAGCTAACTGGTCCACCGGGTATCCAATATCATAACACTCTTCCCCCGTTTAAGAGCTGATCCAGCTCTTCTGGTCTTTCCCAAACCCTGGTGCCGTATCCTACGTTCACTGAATTCTCCTCGTCACCAGTGAAGTAAACCAAGGGTAAAAAGTGTGTCCCGTATGGGACTCGAACCCGAGACTCCTCGCTTACTGGACGAGTGCTCTACCAACTGGGCCACCAGGTATCCACTATCCCACAATATTTCTAATCTGTTATCCGCTCTCCTTTGTCTGGAGATTTCGAGTTCAGGGTGCCTGTGACGTCATATCCGCCATTACCCCACCCATAAATTTCACAGGAGTTCAGAATATTGGATACATTTGATCCCTAAATTGATGCATTAAAGCTTGTTATATTTTAAATAAAATTATCTTAAATTTATACATTTTAGATTTGGCTTTTTCCTTCGATTCATTTTGAATTTAATTTTAAAGTGAACTTGCTCAACGCGGGCAATGTATTTACAAATACAAAGTGCCAATAATTATGTATAAATTTGATCGCTAAATTAATGCATTTATGATTAAACTTCGTTATTTTCGGATTAAATTTGTCTTAAATGATTCATAAATACTTTCATTTTCACGCTCAACCGTTTATTTATGCTTTTTTCATTTAGTCATTCTGAATTTAACTTGAAATAGCTCAACTTTTACAATGCATTTACTATGGGACAAGATGGCGGGAGGCACCCCGAGATAAAAAAATCTCGCGCATTTCAAGCTTCAATTTGCGTGTTTGTTTGTACAGAAGTGGTTGACTTGTGTAAGATTAATAGTGTTTAACGGCAACACGTTGTGACTTAACAAAATGTCAGAGCGATAACATAACTCTAAACCCCTGACAATTGAACTATTTCAATATCGTGACAAACGACGATATGTTATCTATATTCAGTAGGGTTCACTCTATATATTAGACGCATAAACTTAACGGTTGTTATCTTAAAATGGGGGTATTGCGACGAAGCCACAATGTCCCATTTTATGAACTACATAAAAGTAATTCCGTCCGTCCGTACATACGAAACTTACCTTACAACGTTAACTTTCTCTATAACAGTTTTAATTTTCTAGACGAAAACTATCGTGTATATAGTATATTAGCCTAATTAAAGCAGGGTCCCAATGATAAGTACATGAAAAATGCTTATTAATAAATGCAGACAATTCTCAAGTTTTTGCGTCTGTGTGATCAAGATCGATTCAGGACGTTTCGGCACCAAACCATTTCGACACCTAGACGAATCGGCACCTAGACGTTTCGGCATCAAACCATTTCGGCATCTATTTTATTTTTTACCCTAGACGGCACCCATTTATATTTGAGTACTATATTGAAGTAAAGAATTGAATTGGATTGGGGTTTTAAGGCGCACCAACACATGAAAAGGTTATATGGCGCCTAAAAGGCATGAACATGCCAGGCTCATCTTCCATGTACATCGAGATAAAATATTGAAAATGGGCCTAGAACCTTCTCACCCTGAACTGCAGAGATGCTGCAAATTCTAACGTAGAAACTCCATTTACGCTGGAGCCATGTTATTGTTTTTCTGCCACTGCTCTTTAGATGCGAGCGAGATAGCACCTGAAACAATGCAGGGATCATGATGAAGACCTTTAATGAACATGAACAAAAAATGATAAAATGAACATGAATTTGGGGGGATTCTACCCCTCTGACTACCCTTCCAAAGGGATCTGCAGTGCCCTATTAATTGCCCCTTGACAAACGGGGGCACCCGGGAACCACACGGGGCATGAAGTAAAGAATTTAAAAAAAATATTTTCTATAAGACCACTTGTAATTCGCAAGTTAATTGCCTTAACGGCAACTCCGAAACATGAACATAAATAGGGCCCATATGAAAAATTTAAGTAAATATGACTTTTATATTATATTGTAGCATGGTCACTGAAATTCCCTTTGTAATAGCACAGCTCTAAATCGTTTAACTGAAAATACTTGAATATGTTCCCTTTAACATGTATAATAATGTATACCTAAGACCAAATAAAAACTTATCTGTATTCATACAGTATCTTTTAATGTTTCACTTTACCTTCCTGTCATCTCCATATCGACGACTACAGGTATGTGACTTGAACAAAGCCTCCACAAACTAACCCGTTATTAAAAACGTCTACATATAACGCATGCGTTATACTTTTCTTGTTATATATATCTCTACCTCTAACGTTGCATATATACGGTCTTTTGAAGATGACAGTCTGACTTAAACGTCAATTTTTAACAGAAAATACAACGACTAACAGTTACAATTTCCGGTCTATAACTTTTTCATTGTCCATTTTATTTTGCATATGAAGTGTAAACATACCCAGTATAAATAAAAAATATAAATGCCATTTTAACGACACTGTCTGTCTGTCACGCGAGCAATAGGCCAGACCGCGTCTCAATGGCACAGTAATCGAAGTTTAACTGGGGAAAAAACAAAACAAAACACACTCAAAAAAACAAGGTCAATGCCGCAGTCTGGGTTTAAAATAATACCGAGAACTTTAAAGGGACACATGGCAATCTTGAGTTTTATTCAAACATTTAAATTTGCTCCTCAATTTATTTAACCTGCGTCATTTTGACTTTAAAACTGCTTGCATATAATTAAATAAAAAATTGAAATTTCAACTTTCTTTCCCTATTTTACCAAATTTTTAAATATATTACTGGTGCAATATTATAAAAAGTTAGTAATATGCAAAAATAATTTGCTTTGAACTATTCTAACAATTAATATTAATGATTGAACAAATGCAAATTAAGAGGAAAACTAACGGGACGCCTCTAGTTTTTAAAATCTCAAGATTGCCATGTGTCCCTTTAACTAGACTACTTGACATTCCGTCTAACATCCGTCTAAAGTTTTCAAAAAGCGGCGCGGGATCATTTTGTCGGTCACTGCTTCTTGTCCAATAAAAACGAATCAGTTGGGAGTACTTTAATGGGCTCTCAACTTGACGTATCCATGTTTACAAAAGGATGATCCATCAACAATAATCTGTCAAAATTATGTTTGAAATCAAATATTAAATACCAGGATGCCGGAGAAAGTAGCACGGTTTCTTATACTCAAGTCAGCAGAGTTGCGGAAATGTCAATATTTATATACACCTATCTTAAGTGTATGTGCACACATACTCAGC
This sequence comes from Cyrtodaria siliqua, assembly GCA_037043455.1. NCBI lineage: Eukaryota > Metazoa > Mollusca > Bivalvia > Adapedonta > Hiatellidae > Cyrtodaria > Cyrtodaria siliqua. Next base: position 51,742 of record JAWPHD010008618.1, on the reverse strand, counting down.
CTTGGCGTTCCTTTAAGAGTGGCACAGTATGGCACAGTATGGCACAAGAATACTAGCTCTAGTTTACAGACATGTCCTAGTTATTATTTTATTTTTTAAAAAGGACTGTTTTGATCTTGTGTGTAAATCGGGCCAAGAGGGACAATGGCGAGCACGTTGATATTGGTGGTATTTAACATGCATGGCCATCGATATCGTCACCAAGAACACATCTACCTTGATCATTGGAATAGCCAAATTGATAAAGTTCTTAAAAAATGTAATTCATTGTTATATCCGTTATCTCGCATAAGATCTATCTTTCTATAACTATGCGAAAATTATTATCAATGCTTATATCTTACCCCATTTAGATTACTGTTGTGTGATATGGGGAGATTGTAATGTTTCTCTGGAAGATAAAATTGTAAGATTCTAATAAAGAGCTGCAAGACTTATCTGTTGAACTTTTTACCGAACTTCGTTGGATGATGTTTCCCGAAAGAGTTAAATTCCAAAAAGCAATTCTTATGTTTAAAACATTTAATAATCGAGCTCATGGAAGATTGACTTATTATTATTACTATTAGTATTATTATTAGTATTGATATTATTATTATTATTATTATTATTAACGACACCCTCCACATCCTCAGTAGTATCTACAACACAGTTTCCATCATCATAATACATTATAGGGATCTTTCATGGGTATCCGGTGAAGATAGGGAATTCCAACCCGAGGTATAAGTGTTTTTATCGGAACTGAGGCTCTGCCGAGGTTCCGATTAAAACACTTATACCGAGGGTTGGAATTCCCTATCTGAACCGAATACCCATGATAGATTCTTTTTCTTGCATATCAGAGATATGTTGTGCGTTGACGCCGCAAGCTACTAACGTTTAACATATTTTCCTGCATACCAGATGTTGGCGCGCGTGAATTTTATCTCGACCCTAGGGTGAGATGGAAATATCTAGCCCCGGTAAAATGACGGATATCCTTGTCCGGTATGCAAGAATATCACCACCACCACTACCGTTATAAGCGGGAACTTCTATAACGGGTATGATATAAATTTCTGGAGTATCAACATCGTCATTACAAATAGGCCTTGAATTCACCAACCATTCTGGAGAATATTCTTAAACTTAATCCAAGTATGCTGCTATGTATAAATATAATAAATACAAATAAATAGCAACTCCCTGCGATTGTTTATCGTTGCAGGTCATAGGAGTATTTATGAACAAAGTTTCAAGTCTACAAATTAGCTTGATTTGTTTGTTGTTGTTTTTGTTTGTTTGTATGGGGTTTTACGTCGTTTTCAACACATGCAAGGTTATATATGACGGTTTATTTTGTGTGGTGGGGGCAAACCACCCACTTTTCTTGTGTAGAACCAGTACTGTACACCGCCCGCCATCCGTAAGAATCGACACTTCTCACTTACAAGTAGAGCTCCCAGTGGGATTCGAACCCGCAGCGGTGAGAGGCGAAGGATTACAACGCAACGACGTTAACCATTCAGTCACGGAGATTAGTTTGAAGAATGGTGGTGAATTCCAGGCCTGCCAGAAGACGTAGTCCTGTATTTTCTTTCCAAACACTGTTGTAGTCATCTATTAATTTCAAACCGAGATATTTTAAGAAAAAAATAGAATCTTTGAATAGATTCACCAGGATAGAATAGCAATTAAATAAGATAAATATTGTCTGTATATCCAGTACTTGTATGTTGTGACAGGTTCAGTCCTACTTGTGACTTAGCAAATACCTTCATCAGATTGTGATTATGTATTATTATGTATTACTTATTGCAACATTGAACATGTATATGGATGTATTTGAACATATTAATGCTACGTTAAACATCCTGCAGTACGTGAGCAATGTACTGCGTGATGTGTGGAAATTTGTTACATCATTTATCAAAGTGAAAACTCTAAAGGCAGCAACTGAATAACTTTAATAAAGCATATACATAGCTTATATTTTTAAAACACTAAACGGTTAACTATATACTCGTATATATATATATATATATATATATAAATACAAAATCAGACAAATAATTACGCGTATATATACATATTCATTTCACCTCGAAGTGAACACATTTTCATATTTTTACTCATGTTTCGCATTCGTGAGAATATAAAGTTGTCTCACTTCTGGGTGAAATAAAAACTGTTATTCACTACAAAACAACACATGTTTCTATACAAATATAGGTTATACTAATGCACTACTCGCTAATAGTAATTAATATACACAACAAGGAACTAGGTGTAATTCCATCGTTGTTTTTCCTTCTTCGTTGTATATGTCAAGAGACAAACATATTAATGTTTTTCCATACAAGCTTTTAAACACATATATAAAAAAAAAGATCTGCCTTTCTCTGATAGGAAAATCCAATGAAAACAGAGGGTCATGTACCATGTAAGAAACAGAATGACGGTACTTTCTGTTTTGGCGGTCTGCGCACTGATTCACCCAATTCCTACATTCACTTTACTATCTTCACCAATTACACTTAAACAATTAAAAAAAAGACTGAAAGAATATCCCAATATTTCATTCGGATAAATAAAGTTAAAGCTGATAACAAACAATCAAACGTGTGTGCTTTTTGAATCATAGGTGCCAGGTTGCTATCAAGAAAAGCTCTGTAAATTAGTTTGACCAAAGACACAAGCTATCCGAAAAACTACTTGAGAAGTTCTGAAAAGTCTTCTCCAAAAAAGTCGAAAATTGTGTCAACAAACTATATTACATACAAGGTATGACAGCTGCTATTTTAGCCGGGCGGAATTGCGTAATCATGTATTGGTACCCGATTCTACAACGTAAAGCTGATTTGTGTTGGTACCATTATTCAATTCTATTTTAGTCTGATTCCCTGCAATGGCAGTTACGAATGCAGATGTGAGGGTAAACAGTCTTTGAATTACGGGAAAATTACGCACTTCTGCCCCGGCTAAAATGACAGCTGTCATACCTTGTATGTAATATAGTTTGTTGACAAAATTTTCGACTTTTTGGAGGAGGCTTTTCAGAACTTCTCAAGTAGATTTTCGGATAGCTTGTGCCTTTGGTCAAACTATTTTACAGAGCTTTTCTTGATAGCAACCTGGCACCTATGTTTTGAATCATAATTAAGCACGGTAACCCGCTTTTTTCTAGGTACCTTTTGGCTATACCATGGAGGAATACATCCTTTGGTGGAATTACACCTTAAACTGAATTATTATTATGGATAGCTGTAGTATCCTCATTAAATACCATCTTTTATATAACACCACGTTGTAAACGGATTGACAGTTATGTATATACACGTAGATGTAGTGTGTTGTCCTCACGGGTCTTATGCCCATTGGACTTACATATGAACCAAGTATCCATCCGTCGATTAATAAGAATGTCTTCATATTGACTGGAAACGTCGTAAACATAACAAATTCAATAATGGAAAAAAAGCGAGCAAACCTTGTTATCCTGACTTGTTAACAATGTCCGGAATATACAAAGAAATACATACTAGTTCTGCCCGGGTTATACATTAATAGACAAACGAATTTTAACCAGAACGTTTTTTTTTAAATATATAACTTCGCTTCTTTCTCATCAGAGCATAGCATATGACGAATAGGTTATATTCCATCCAATATCACCGACAATATACATTTTTGAAAGTTAAAAAACAGTCTTAAGAGTTATAATATACGGACGTTGCTAGGCGCCGTTTGTCAACATTAATCATTATTTTCATGGAAATGACTAGTAAAATAACTGTTTTCTTAAACAAGGCAACCGGTGGGTGATTTCGCCTCAGATGTATCCCTGATGACATTATTAGAGCACTCTGTGACGCAGTGATCCGTGTTAAACCTTCAAACACAGACTCAGCGCGTTTATAGCCCCAGATGTAGATGGAGTTGAATTCGGGATTTACGGCGCGCCAACACAAAAAGGTTATATGGCGTCAACATGAATGAACATTTCAGGACCACTCTCCATTTACATTAAGATGAAATATGCAAAATTGGCTTAGAACCTTATCACCTGCAGAACTGCAGAGTTCCTGCAAATTCTATTGTAAGCACTCGATTTTCGTTTGACCCACAACCATTGTTTTCTGCCACCAATTAAACAGCACTTGAATGAATGAATGAATAAATGAATGAATGAATGGTGTTTTACGGCACGTCGACACATAAATAGCTCAATAGAGTACGCAAAAACTGATAAAAGATGAAGAAATGAAGTAGTAATTAAAAATTAATATAAATATAAAGATAAATCTATTTACAAATAAGGGATGATATGATAGTAATATAAACTATATATGTAAATTAACAAATGCCCGTCAACGGGTATATACATAAGTAAATATACACTTGAAACAATAAAGGATTGATGATGATGATGATGATGATGATGATGATGATGATGATGATGATGATGATGATGATGATGATGAATGAACGTGGCAAAAATATCACAATACACATGTTCTTGTCTGCATGAATAGTAGCTTTTTTTCTCCGATACAATGCGTGAAAATGCGGTACTCCACACGTGTTACTAGCCTGTGTCCAGTCCAAGATTCCACTTCTGGCGTCCATTCGAAGTTCTCACTTCCGGTAAAAGCTTTGTATCGATGCATTTTAGTATGATTGGCTGTTCGGCACTATATCGCGACGAGTTTTTAATTCGAATTCGTCGAAAGCAGAGTTTTTAATTCGTCGAAAGTAATTAGTAGCAAGACAATCGACAGATGCTAGTAAGAAATGTCCATCTAATCGGATTACTGAGGCCATAAAGAAACTCATATATTGCCGGGTGACCAAGGTTAGAAAATACCGGAAGCACGTCTATAGACCGAGGCTATATTATCTGGCTGAATGACCGCGGCTATATGACCGAGGTTTGTAATACACTAAGGATAGTACCTAACACGCAAACCGAACGGCTATGTACATGTATTATCTTGTTAGATTTCTAAACGTTTTTATAATTTTTTGTGGGCCACTTCGGATTATGGATCTTTTCTTATTAGATCTTTCCTTGAGACATGCACGTACTAGAATGGCGTCGTGCATTTTAGAATCTGCTTGTATTATTGGTGGACAGCCCTCCGTTAACAGCCACTCCGAGTCTTGACGGAAATCATAACCTGTGAAAAATAGAAAAGTGATAATGAATATATCAAATAATATCTGGTTATACTGACTTTGAATAATGTATAGATACAGGCAAAGGTCGACAATCTTTTAAATCAATCATGGTTCAGGTAAATATAGACTGTTAAATGTCTAATTCGTGATGCGTTATTTCGTTATTTCCGCTAACTTGTTTTTTACGTGTATGTTATTTTTTAAATATAACTTCCCCGACCGTGTTCGATAAAAAATTATGATACAGAAAAACAAATCAATTTAAAGGGCAATAAGGAAATCTTGGGTTGGCGGCGCCCTATAATAATAATAATAATAATAATAATAATAGCATAATTGCAATCATTAATATTAACTATCTAGAATAGTTCAAAGCAAATTGTTTTTATATATAACTAACTGCTAATTTTGCGGGGTTTTGTTCCATTTTGTTACCATTATAACCAAATTTTTTACAAAATAAAAAAAAGTAAAAGACGTGCATCATCTTCGTATCAAACTCCAAATTGTATTTTATTATATGGAAGCATGTTTAAAGGTCAAAGATACGGGATTAATAAATCGAGGTGCTAAATGTAATGCAAACTCCAAGATTTCCTCGTGTGCCTTAAAATGAAAAACAAAGAATCACGCATTTGACGGCGTGTGATCTTCATACGTGAATATGTATACTATAATTAAGAGTATTGAAGAATTTGTTGGAATTAATTTAAAAAGCCGAAAGCTTTAACTTTCTAAGATATACTTAACCGTACAGATGTAGCTTTAAATTACCTTTAAGTTTAAACGTGCAGGTGTAGCTTTAAATTATTTAATATATTTACCCGGAGTACAAATGTTGCTTTTAATTACTGACATATACTTAACCGTACAGATGTAGCTTTAAATTAAACGTGCAGGTGTAGCTTTAAATTATTGAATATATTTACCCGACGTACAGATGTTACTTTAAATTAGTGGCATAGTGACATATACTTAACTGTACATATGTTGCTTTAAATTACTGTTATGTTTAAACGTGCAGATGTAGCTTTAAATTATTGAATATATTTACTGTACAGATGTTGCTTTAAATAATGAGATATACTTAACCGTACAGATGTAGCTTTACATTACTGTTATGTTTAAACGTGCAGGTGTAGCTTTAACGTATTGAATACATTTACTGTACATTTGTTGTTTTAAATACGGACATTTACTTAACCGTACAGATGTAGATTTAAATTACTGTTACGTTTAAACGTGTAGGTGTAGCTTTAAATGACTGAATATATTTACCGTACAGATGTTGCTTTAAATTACTGACATATACTTAAATTACTGTTTTATTTAAACGTGTAGGTGTAGCTTTAAAGTTTTGAATGTATTTACCGTAGATATGTTGCTTTAAATTACTGATATACTTAACCTTACATATGTAGCTGTAAATTACTGTTATATTTAAACGTGCAGGTGTAGCTTTAAATTATTTAATACATTTACCGTACAGATGTTGCTTTAAATTGCTGTGATATTCTTAACCGTGCATCTGTAGCTTTAAATTACATGCTTAATGACCAGATTTATGAAACAGTTAAAAGTCAAAACGAATGTATAAAGAACATATAAATCAGTATATATACCGGAAACGTTATCATATGACACGTGGTCGGCACCGTCTTCGATTTCAATTGTGTTTAACCAAGGACTTCAGATAATCCGTGGTGAAACATTTGATCATATTTACATATGTCTATTTTATTTTGTATTTTGGTTTAAGTAATCGATACAGTCTCAGCTCGTTGGCTTATTTAAACACCGAGATGGGCGTAACCCATCGTGATGGGCGTAACCCATCGTGGTATTTAAATAACCGACGTGCTGAGACCGACTCTATATTTTTTGTAGCATGGTGTATTTAGTAACACTTTGACGTCATACAGTGCTTTGGGGGGTATAGAATCACTTGGGTTAAACGTCTAATTTTAATATGAAAGGAAAATGTTTATTTAATTTCTGATTTAGATTTACCCTTTCACTTTTATGATCGCAAACTTTCTAAAATTATTGTCCTGAAACTGTGATTTTTTAATAGGCATTTTAGCACCAAAATTTACATAATTTCCTTTTATCCTTAAAAGTGCCAAACTTCAACAAGTTACCTTAATTGATGATTGCATTTTGACTTCTGTCTTTAACATTTGTTGAAACAGCAAATATTTATTTCTGAGTTTATTGTGACAGTATGAATTTTTCGTTTCAAAAACACACTTCATTCAGGTAGTATAGAATCATTTTTTCTGAAGGGTGTTGCATGTAGTGATATATTTTGCATGGAAAAATGTCCCAAATAATTTCAACGTTAAATAAATGTATGCTTATATGATATTATTTTCAAGCCTGGAACGTTTTAAAATAATCTAAAATATATGAGCTTAGAAAATTGAATTTTAACAGGAAATGATTATTTACTACCAATGATTCTATACACCCCAAAGCACTGTATTGACCGTACTCTAAATTTCCAATATCTGGTAGTTCTAGTACGGTATAGCCACGCTCCTTTAGTTACCCTAAATTAAACAATTTAATGTCTGGTCTCAGCTCGTTGGTTATTTAAACACCTCGATGGGCTACGGTGTTTAAATAAGCCAATTAACTCGCTGAGACCAGACTCTATCTATTACTTGTAGTACGGTACGCCCCTTTAGTTACCCTAAATTAAACGATTTAATGCTTTGCATTTATCAAAAGAAATGTCACCGACCATGCTACAATAGACGCATAGATAGTTGGTAAGGCATTACATAATATTGTATATAGACTTCGGTGTGAAATGTGGGAGCTTAGTTACTTGAAGAGCCCATGATTAGTTACTTGAAGAGCCCACGATTACACCCACTCTTTGTGCACGTGTCTTTTTTATTTGTAATTTCCCACAAACACTTTGTGGAAATACGTTCACGTCTGCTAATTATTGTGTAATGCTTATTCAATGTTAGTGATACGGTGGTTATCACCTCAGCTCTTGAAAAGCGAATACGAGCGTACGTGCCCCTGGTTCGAATACCGCTCTGAACATTTTGTTTTATGCGATATATTCGAAATCTTTATTACCACTCGTCCATGCATAAAACTTACCAAAGAAAATATTGGTTGAATGGTGTTTAAGTCATTTTTAGCACATATTAGGCTATATATGACGGTCGAATTTTTTTCTGGTGGAGGCAGACCACTCATTTGTTCCAAGGTAGAACTAGTACTTTATACCTTCCGCCATCCGTAAGAATCGACTATTTATCACTTACAAGTTGAGCTCTCAGTGGGATTCGAACCCGCAGCGATGAGAGAAGAGAAGGTTTACAACTCAACGTCGTTAAACCATCGACATGGTAGGTGCTCCAAAGAAAAGGAAATGGCAAAGAAAAAGAAAGGGCAATATCGTTCTCGTTATTTTAAGCGAGAGGGAATATTTTGAAGAAAAAAAACTAACCCTAACCCACTTACAAAAACGACCGGATCGGCGTGCTATCCTTATATGCGTGCACGTAAATACATGTTTATTGTATTTAAGTGCAGAGGTTGTATATATGCAGGCATTGCGTTAAACGTCTTCAGATGCCGTGCAGAAACTGCGGAATTAATCGTTTCGCATACTCTACCTATTGTTCGCATGGGCAGACTCATAGCTCTGTGGTACTGAGGTTTAGAAGATAAAACCAACAGTGCTATGATTCTCACAAATAAAAACATACCAGCTTTTATAAGTCTTCTGGTGATGGCGACAAGATGGAGTTTATGACAATGTGCAGCTGCGAAGAAACAAGTCATTCCATTGGCTGATGTTGTATTGACGTCACACTGCTGGTCCAATAGAAAATTGGCAATTTTGTCCCAGCCTCCTTTCAGTGCAATGTATAATGGTGTCTGACCGATGGCGTCGCAAGTATTCACATCAGCACCTTGAAATAAAACTAAAGATATACATTCTGTACAACCGCAGGTTTCCTTTATAAGGAGCGGATGAAATAACGAAAGAACTAAATAATATTGCTTTCGGAAGTTTTTCTCGCGTTTGGTTGAAAAGGCGAGAGAAAACTATGCTTTAAAGGGGCACATGGCAAATTTTATTCCTGAAATCTCGCCACGTTAAGAATTTGTATATTTTGCAAAATTACATTTAATACTTTCTCAACTAGTTCATAACAAATTATTTTAGTATAGAAGTTAGTATAATTCATCAATTATTCAGTTAAAGCTATGGTTTAAAGAAAAGTTTAATTCCACCAATATTTAAATATTTACAGTATGAACGGTAACCTTAGTATCCGATAATATATAACTAAACATGCCATGTGCGTATTGATAATACAACGACCAGAGAAAAAGCCAGTGTTACACACGGCAATCTTGAAGTTTTTAGAAATTATTGAAATTAGTATCTCGATTTATTTATACGCTATCATTTTAACTTTCAACCTCTTTCATATAATTAAAATAATTATGAGTTTTCATTTTGTCTTCGTTATTCTAACCATATTTTTATATATATCATTAGTGTTTGCCCTACTATTTCCTCCAATCAGACGGTGAGGAATTAAAAAAAAAATGGCAACCTATTCATGTAAATTTCTAACGGTCACCAATTTTAACAATTTAATCACTTACTAAATGGCACGCGCTTGTTTGGACACAAGGAGGCGGATTTAGTAGAAGCGCGAACGTGTTAAGAGGCGTGGTTTCGTAGAAGCGCGAGGAAAAAAGTAGGACAAATACTACGCTCCTTTCCTTAGGGTTTCTTAATTGTTAAAATTTTACTTAATAGCCTCTAACTAATACTTGGTGCAATATAATCAACAATGAGCTATAGTTATGCAAACCTGTTTGCTTAAAATTATTCTAATTAATATTAATGATTGCCAAATACTATAGTTAGCAAGTTATATTTTAACACAATTCAAGATTGCGTTGTGTCCCTTTAAGGCATTAATGCGCTAATAATCTAATACTATTTGTCCTTTTTCTCGCATAACAGAGTTACAAAGATCGACAATGGGTCAGCGGGTCAAACGTTCACTGTTGTAATACAGCACAACGATTATGCAGATAAATTGTAAATATTTACATTCAATTGATATTTTTGTTGAAAGAAAATAAGCGTCTAATCTCATTTCACTTTTGCTGCTGTGCAAGCATCCAATGTGTTTCAACAGAATGGCGGAGCTACTGCGCACGAGTACCACGCACGCTACAGCGTACGCGTAGCGCGCACGCATCCAATGTGTTTCAATAGAATGGCGGGGCTACTGTGCACGTGTAGCATGCACGCATCCAGTGGTGTGTTTCAATATAATGGCGGGGCTACTGCGCACGTGTAGCACGCACGCTTCTGTCCACGTGTAGCAGTTGCGCATTCAATGTATTTCAATAGAATGGCGAGGCTATTGCGCACGTGTAGCACGCACGCTACTGCGCACGTGTAGCACGCACGCATCCAGTGATGTGTTTTAATAGACTGGCGGGGCTACTGTACACGTGTAGCGTGCACGCATCCAGTGGTGTGTTTCAATATAATGGCGGGGCTACTGCGCACGTGTAGCACGCGCGCTTCTGTCCACATGTAGCTGTTACGCATTCAGTGTGTTTCAATAGAATGGCGAGGATATTGCGCACGTGTAGCACGCACGCTACTGCGCACGTGTAGTACCCACGCATGCAGTGGTGTGTCTCAATACAATGGCGGGGCTACTGCGCACGTGTAGCACGCACGCTTCTGTCCACGTGTAGCAGTTACGCATTCAAAGTGTTTCAATAGAATGGCGAGGCTATTGCGCACGTGTAGCACGCACACTACTGCGCACGTGTAGCATGCACGCATCCAGTGGTGTGTTTCAATATAATGGCGGGGCTACTGCGCACGTGTAGCACGCACGCTTCTGTCCACGTGTAGCAGTTACGCATTCAATGTGTTTCAATAGAATGGCGAGGCTACTGCGCACGCATCCAGTTCGTCGCAATAGCAATGTGTCGCAATGGTTATTCGCATTTTCTCGGCGTTGACGCGATTCTGAACGCCGTAGTAAATGGCAAATTTACCAAGTAGTTCGCTTCATACAATTTGCCATTTACTACTGGCTTGTATTATCATGTTACTATTCCTGTATTTGAGAGCATAAACTATTTAAGCTGAAGCATGCGCAAAAAATGAGGAAATCCGATGTCTGCGGAAATACAAGAGATGAATTACTAAGAAGATGGACTGATAGTTTGTCTTGATAAAATATTGTTTAAAATAAGGAATAATAAGCCCTGGGCGGGTCTATAGTTAACCCCTATAGTTAACATACAATACAATGTAGTGAAAGCTTAGAGCTTTTATATAGCTTCTATTCTCTTGGCTTTGTTGAACAGTCGCTTTCCAACAATGAACTATAATTATAATACCGCGGCGTGATATCGACGGTAAACAGATTAGGTACTTGTATGGTAAACATGGTGTACGGAAATATCTTGAATAATCTGTATATTAAGAATAAGTACATGCAAATTGTTTATTCCCGAGTATATTTCATTCGTTTATATATGTTTGGCATACTCTCATTGTCAATAGGACTAGGACTTCAGTCATACTCTGTATATTTGTTCATCACTTTAGGTGTAACACGCCCATTGATTGTTGCATGGAGTTGTGTGTGAATTAAAATTTAAATGCCATGTTGTCATTTATATCTAGACCCAAATTAAAAATGAATAACTTATATTCTCATCGCAAACGACACATATGCTGCCAAAAAATCCACAGAAAATTGGGGGACATGTATCTTCTAAGAAAGAACTTGTCTCATGAATGAATGCTCCCTTTAAAAACATAAACACTGAGATGCCATAATACTGTATTCATACACTCATTTCCATATAAGCAAAATAAATTAAAAACTCACAATTTTAACATGACAATGCTTGAAAAATGTAACAAATAGATCAACAATGTGATATAAACCAAAAATAGCACTTTAAATTAGTGAAAATTCCTTTTTTTACAAAAAGAAAAGAGAATTATTTATGGACGCCATTATGCGATACCCCAGGCCGACACTTTCTGTGTTGCAATGGGTGTGCTACACATTTCGGCATTATTGTATTGTTTGAATGCTCTCCAGTTGGGAGGAAAAAATAACGAATAAATCAATATTAGGTCAGATACCACTATTGATTTGGGGAGAAGGTGATACAATTTTGAGTGAAATGCTGTATAAACCATAAGTTGTGAACAACATAATCAAAAGCTTCCGCGAAGCCAACAAAGACACAATACAGTTGTTTATCATGCAGATATGCACTTTTCTGCCTAATAAAGGGGTGACCTAATAAATTTTGCTTTAATATGCACCGGCAAATAAAGCAAATCAATGCGGAATCCCCCGGCTTTTATTGTACGTAACGTTATCTGACGTCATGCACGTAACGTTGCCAGACGTCATAACAAACAAAAAACAACAACATGGCGGCGTCCTCGATAAGCGTACCATTCTGAGAGCCTCGCCATTCTTCGTTTTCTAAGCCTCGCCTAATAAACTTGATAGTAAAAGGCACTGACATAATATTCTCTATTTATCCGTATTAATAAAAGTAGTAACAAACCCCCGTAGCACAAACATGTTATCTATTGTTCCCATGTTAGCTCTAAATCGTCTTGTGCCTCAATATAAACACTTATCATTTTATGCGTGTTTTTGCAGAGTTTGGTTCTATGCGGCATTAAACTCTAAAAAAAATCGTTAAGTAATTGAATAATAGTTCGGTAATCTGACCTAATTATGATAGGTGCATTTATATGTGTCGTTTGGGCGGCAAATCTAGCCAAACACAGTTGCACGTTACGTTACGTTTACAAAAGAAAACAAAGACGGCGCTAAATTTTGACAAAGAGAGAGGGAAATACCAATATTATTAAAACTCCTTAAGATATTCTTAATATTAACGCACCTGTTTGATTGTCTCACTAATGCAGTATTCGAGAACTTAGAATTTACCAAAAATTAACAACATATGAATGTATTACCATTATTTTTATTATGGTTATCAACATTCTTTTCTTTTTTTTTTTAAATATAAGTTATTTGTTTTATGATGTAGCAACATAGTTTTTGATATTAAAAATCGACTTTTTGATATCAATAATTCTATGTTTTAATATACTGCGGCTGCCGCGAATATACTGCTATAACAAATCGATTATTGTTATCAATATTTGAGAGTTTGAGAGAGGCAGAGAGAACTAGACGGAGATGAGAAGGGGAGTGAGCGAGTGGACGAGATGAAGAGTGATTGGGAAGGGATGAAAGAGAAAGAGGTAGATGGAATTGGAGAGAGAGAAAGAGAGAAAGAGAGAGAGAGAGAGAGAGAGAGAGAGAGAGACGGGTGGGGTGGAAAGGACAGCACGTGAGGCGGTCGTGCGGGAGAATGAAACTGAAATACAAAGGTGAGGGAGAAGAAGAGGGAGATAGAGACTATATATAAACATATGGTGAGGGAGGATGTGTGGCGGTAAATCACACTCAGGGACACGGGCATTATTTTACGGGGCTCACTCTATGGATACGAGGGATCATACTATTACTGGCTTTTTCCAAAGGAGTCATATTTCGTCCGAAAATTAATAACCGGGGGTCATTAACAATTTAGTGGGTCATTATTGTATGGGGTCAGTTTACTGAGTTATACGGGCATGTGACACGAACCGGTCCCTTTTATGCGCGACGAGACACATTTACTGCACCCGCCAAAATTAAGCATCCGGGATTTGGCAAACGGTACGGTCCTATTCGAATTCCCAATATGCCATGAAGCCGGGGATCCATTTTATCTACCGATCACATGAACTTTGAAAGACCACAACGCAAAGAAAAAATACATGAGTATTTATTAGCTATCGACCTCAAAATCAAAAGGGGTCATCCTCTAGCCGCAGTCATGACGTTTCATGAATTTTGCTTCGAGAAGACATAATTTTTAGTGCGGACAGGGTGTTTTATAATCGGGTCATGGTGACATTGACCTTTGACCTTGGGACCTTAAAATCAATAGGGTTATCCTCTTGCCACAGCCAGTCCACACACGAAGTTTCAGCTTTAGGGAAAGTGGACTTACAGTGTGGACACGTTTTTCATTATTGGGTCACAGTGACCTTGACTTCTGACCTACTGACCTCAAAATAAACAAGAGGCATCCTCTTACCACATGCAGTCAACCCATACAGTTGTATGAGCTTTGCTTCAGCGAAAGTAGTGTTCTAGTGCAGGTTTTTTTATTATCGGTTGACAGTGACCTTGAACTTTTACCTACTGATCAGACACGACTAGAAATCATATGAATGCTTTGTACACAGTTTCTTCAAAATCCAACAAGCCGTTTAGGAGGAGTAATTCTGACAAGATTTGTGACGTACGAGTCATGGTAACATTGAACTTTGATCTAATGACCTCACAATTGATAGAAGTCAAGCTCTGACCACAGGCAGTCTACACATGACGCATGATGCCATTTGCTACAGGCATCATGAACGAATGTATCAGGGGAAGTGGAGTTACAGTGCGGACAAAGTATTTCATTATCTATCGGGTCATGGTCATCTTGACCTTTGACCTACTAAAATCAAAATCATAATGCAGCACTAAACATCATACTGATACTTAATACTGTTTCGTCAAAATCCAGGAAGCTTTTTAGGAGAAGTAGCGTAGAAAATGCAAATAAGAAATGTCTCCCCTACTACTTTCGTGAGTGCTTGTGTGGGTGGGGGTGGTGGGGGTGTGTTTGGGGTAGGGGAGGGGGAGGGGGAGGGGCATAGTTATTTCGAGCCGTCCCATATAGAAAGTGGGAAATGTATGTATCCATGTATGTATAGGAATCCGAGAACCTTAACCTACTCTTACTATGGAAAATATGTCTGTGCTTATTAAAGTATTCGTAGGATAGACTCTCATAAATTGGACTGCCCGGTTTACGTCCCCATCCGACGGTCGAAGCTGAGTGAAGTGTCTTGCCTAAGGACACACCGAAGTAACCTAGTGGCTCCGGGGAGGCTCGATCCTGTGATCTCCGGGGAGGCTCGATCCAGTGATCTCCGGGGAGGCTCGATCCTGTGATCTCCGCGGCTCCGGGGAGGCCCGATCCGGTGATCTCCGTGGCTCCGGGGAGGCTCGATCCTGTGATATCCGGTTTCAGAGTATACTGCGTTATCATTCTACGGATTCAGAGTCTAACGCGCTATTCACTGGGCCAGGCGATAATGTCCCCAGTTCTTTCAGGTAGAACACCGGAACAGTTTAGTTGTATCAGCGATTGACTGTATTGTCTAAATACTGAAGATATGTTACAATGGACATGGGTTACCTACCATATTTATGCAGCAGACGAACGGTGTCAATCTGACCATGTGACACAGCAATCATTAACGGCGTCTGTCCGTCATTACCGCCGATGTTTACGTCAGCCCCTGGAATATATACAATACATACTGAAAAAGGGGATCCCATGTAAGCAACAAAAACAAACAAGATAAAAAAGTAGCAGACTCGGTTTTATTAAGTCTGTTTATGAGAGGTAATATAAGGTGCAACACCTCTTACGCCACCTAGCACCGGTTTAAGCGGTACTGCACTGCGCATTAGCTTGCGATTGCACAATATCGATAGCCCAGTCAGTGGATAAACTGAATTGAATAGGTTTTACCGTTACGGGTTATATTGGGAGCACGGTGCTTTAGAGCTGCAGAACTTTCTTAAATGTATTACTCATTTATAAAAAACAACAACAACCCAAAATTTGTGTATACTGCGACTGAACTAGATACGTTTTACTGAGTTACGACACAGATGTAACAATTGGATGTAAATGTAAGACCTTTGAGCTGGCTCACCTTCTTTGAGAAGCACGTTTGCCATATCTAAGTTTCCCTGGGTTAAAGCTTCGTGAAGAGGTGTGTTTCCGTGTGCGTCCGTCTGGTCAATGCTACATCCGGCTTGTATCAGCTGTAGTGCCGGGTCAACCTGTCCGTAACGCACAGAATAAAATAGCAATGATCTCCCTTTGCTGTCTACTGAGTTGACATCCCCACATACGCAAGGTGGATATGTGACCAATTTCGTCCGGACAGGCTTTTTTTTGCCAGTGCGTGTTTTAACTTTCTCCTCGCTTAGACTCCAGACTGAACATACGGAATGTCTAGAACTCGGTACGTTATCTTTCTTTGTCGTATATAGACTCCACATTGACGAAGAGCGTCGAACGTTTTCAACTGACATTTTGGATCTTGTCGGAGTCTCATTCGTAAAAGGCGGTTTTGCTGAAACAATCGTCAGTCATTATATAACGAGTTACATAAACATAACAAATTAAGAATTGATTCGCATTTCAGCGCTGATGCTGTTTTAACTCCTGTAGGCTGTTTTAATTCATGTTACACAGTAAACGGCAAACTGAAGCGCTGTATGGTTCATTTGCCATTGACTACCGGCGTTCAAAACCGCATCAACGCCGAAAAAAGGCGAATCATTTCTTGTATTTACATTATTTTCACGAAATTATAACAGCAATAACGAGCTTTGGGAGAATAATAATAATAATAATAACAGGTGCAAGAGGGACAGTATTCAGACGGTGGAATAACCATTTTCTATTAAGACATCTTGGATGCGTGGTCATTGCAGTGAATGATCCTCCTTCAATGAAGTTGATTCAAAATCAGACTCTTTATCAACAAAAATAATCAAGTGAATTTAAATAGTGAAAGAATCAAGTGACTTAAGATATTGAAAGAATCAAGTGAATTTAAATATTGAAAGAATCAAGTGAATGTATTTTATAATATGTACATGTACATGATTCTTTCTGTTGAAATCAATAGCGTTTACTGTTGATTATACCAGTAGACAAAACTTTCAGTTTCTCGGTACGTAACGTTACATAGCATAACTCAACTGAACGAGTGTAACGAAAAAAGTTAGCTAACGTAAGCCAACAGTCCGTTTCGTCGCAGGACCACACTGTCGTTTAGTTGCTATAATGTTGCTGTTTGCTGTTCCCCAGGACCTAGACGCATGTCTGGGTTTCATGCTGGAATCCTTACTCCAAATATAAAATATTACATATCTATGCGTGTAACGTATATTTTCTCAAAATGACCAGATCTATATAAAATCAAGATTGCCACGTGTCCCTTTAAACGGAATAAGCGGACAACGAAGCTACTCACTAGCTCTGTAACCATAGATATCTCCTGCACACCGGAAACATATCTAGGCGTGAAATTCGTATGTTTTACATATCTGATACATGTATTCCACATATGTTTTTCATATGAAAGTAACACATATGTACTACATATGAACATATTATTTACTAAATAATGTTAAAACTTAAACAGGTTGTTAAACCATTTTCTACAACATTCTGCAATTTTGTTTATGTATTTTATGCATAAAATTTTCATATGAAATATATTTCATATGTGACACAGGCGTATTATTTTAACATGAAACATATATATGGTACATATGTGACACATATGTAACATTTACATATGTGGCACATATGTAAATAACATAATTTATATATGAAAGAAACATACACATTATAAGAAAGTAACACATGTGGCACATGTCACAACATTTTTATCTGTGTAGTATGTCCCTCGTTTCTGCCCGGTGTCAAAATAATGTGACTGGGTCGAGTATAATGTTTCTACAGCGAGGTATCCTAGTGTGGACACAATATAAAGTCGAGAATTGAGCTCACTGCTACCCATGCTATGTTTCTACGGCGAGGTATTCTAGTTTGGACACAATATAAAGTTGAGAATTGAGCTCAGTGCTACCATGCTATGTTTCTACGGCGAGGTATTCCAGTGTGGACACAAAATGAAGCTGATAATTGATCTCAATGCTGCCAATGCTATGTTTCTACGGCGAGGTATTCTAGTGTGGACACAATATAAAGTTGAGAATTGAGCTCACTGCTATCCATGCTATGTTTCTACGGCGAGGTATTCTAGCGTGGACACAATATAAAGCAGATAATTGAGCTCCGTGCTACCCATGCTATGTTTCTACGGCGAGGTATTCTAGTGTGGATACACTATAAAGCTGATAATTGATCTCAATGCTACCCATGCTATGTTTCTACGGCGAGATATTCTAGTGTGGACACAATATAAAGTTGAGAATTTAGCTCAATGCTACCCATGCTGTTTTTCTACGGCGAAGTATTCGAGTGTGGACACAATATAAAGTGAGAATTGAGGCCGCTGCCACTCATGCTATGTTTCTACGGCGAGATATTCTAGTGTGGACACAATATAAAGTTGAGAATTGAGCTCAAATCTACCCATGCTATTTTTCTACGCCGGGTATTCTAGTGTGGACACAATATAAAGTTGAGAATTGAGTTCACTGCTACCCATGCTATGTTTCTACATGCTATGTTTCTACGGCGAGGTATTTCAGTGTGGACACAATATAAAGTTGAGAATTGAGCTCACTGCTACCCATGCTATGTTTCTACGGCAAGGTATTCTAGTGAGGACACAATATAAAGTGGAGAATTGAGCTCGATGCTACCCATGCTATGTTTCTACGGCGAGGTGTTCTAGTGTGGACACAATATAAAGTTGAGAATTGAGCTCACTGCTACCCATGCTATGTTTCTACGGCGAGGTATTCTAGTGTGGACACAATATAAAGTGAGATTTGAGGCCGCTGCCACCCATGCTATGTTTCTACGGCGAGGTATTCTAGTGTGGACACAATATAAAGTTGAGAATAGAGCGCACTGCTACCCATGCTATGTTTCTACGGCGAGGTATTCTAGTGTGGACACAATATAAAGTGAGAATAGAGCGCTATGTTTCTACGGCGAGGTATTCTAGTGTGGACACAATACAAAGTTGATAATTGAGCTCGCTGCTACTCGTGCTATGTTTTTGCGGCGAGGTATTCTAGTGCGGACACAATATAAAGTTGATAATTGAGCTCGCTGCTACTCGTGCTATGTTTCTACGGCGAGGTATTCTAGTGTGGACACAATATGAAGTTGAGAATTGAGCTCACTACCACTCATGATATGTTTCTACGGCGAGGTATTCTAGTGTGACACAATATAAAGTTGAGAATTGAGCTCACTGCTGCCGATGCTATGTTTCTACGGCGAGGTATTCTAGTGTGGACACAATATAAAGTTGAGAATTGAGCTCAATGCTACCCGTGCTATGTTTCTACGGCGAGGTATTCTAGTGTGGACACAAAATAAAGCTGATAATTGATCTCAATGCTACCCATGCTATGTTTCTACGGCGAGATATTCTAGTGTGGACACAAAATAAAGCTGATAATTGATCTCAATGCTACCCATGCTATGTTCTACGGCGAGGTATTCTAGTGTGGACACAAAATAAAGCTGATAATTGATCTCAATGCTACCCATGCTATGTTTCTACGGCGAGATATTCTAGTGTGGACACAAAATAAAGCTGATAATTGATCTCAATGCTACCCGTGCTATGTTTCTACGGCGAGGTATTCTAGTGTGGACACAAAATAAAGCTGATAATTGATCTCAATGCTACCCATGCTATGTTTCTACGGCGAGATATTCTAGTGTGGACACAAAATAAAGCTGATAATTGATCTCAATGCTACCCATGCTATGTTTCTGCGGCGAGGTATTCTAGTGAAGACACAATATAAAGTTGAGAATTGAGCTCACTGCTACCCATGCTAAGTTTTTACGGCGAGATATTCTAGTGTGGACACAATATAAAGCTTATAATTGAGCTCGCTGCTACCCATATTATGTTTCTACAGCGAGGTATTCTAGTGTGGACACAATATAAAGTTGAAAATTGAGCTCAATGCTACCCATGCTATGTTTGTACGGCGAGGTATTCTAGTGTGGACACAAAATAAAGTTGAGAATTGAGCTCGCTGCTACTCGTGCTATGTTTCTACGGCGAGGTATTCTAGTGTGGACACAATATAAAGTGAGGAATTGAGCTCACTGCCACTCATGTTATGTTTCTACGGCGAGATATTCTAGTGTGGACACAATATAAAGTTGAGAATTGAGCTCACTGCCACTCAAGTTATGTTTCTACGGCGAGATATTCTAGTGTGGACACAATATAAAGTTGAGAATTGAGCTCACTGCCACTCATGTTATGTTTCTACGGCGAGGTATTCTAGTGTGGACACAATATAAAGTTGAGAATTGAGCTCGCTGCTTCTCGTGCCATGTTTCTACGTTTCTATGTTTCTATTTGTTTAATTCTGGTACAATACATGATAAACTAAGTAAAGTGTAAATCATGACACAGTACACGACCTTGTATGTTTAGCTTCCGGTAATCATTTATTTTCGATTCCCTGATTAATGAATGAAGGAAATGTCAATGCAAATATTTGGTTTTGATTAAACGTAGTAAAGTGACATAGTAAATGCCTCGAAGGGATGGGATGGGATTTATGTCACGCATAGTCGGACAAAATCTGAACTAAATACCGTTATATCACAGCCATGCTCATAAACGCTTACCGTTATATCACAGCCATGCTCATAAACGCTTTCAAATATGTATGATTGACATTAATTTTAAAATGTAATGACATTAATACACAGGCAAAATGTTGCGATATGTGCCACATAATCTGTTACTTTCTTATTATTTGCATGTTTCTTTCACATATAAATCATGTTATTTACATGTAATTGTTACATATGTGTCGCATATGTACCATATATATTGTTCATGTTAAAATAATACACCTGTGTCACATATGAAATGTATACATATGTATTTTAATATGAAACTATTATGCATAAAAATACATAAAGTATTTATAATTTTTTTTTTAAATATAATTACACGTTTAAAGCGATAAAAAGTGCTCAATCATCAGGTATATCGACTGCATGTCTGCCATACCTCAATAAGTGGTTTTGTATAATTATTTATCTATGTGTTTATTGTATAAATTGTAACTGTTTGTACAGTCTATACATATTGTATGTAATGTTTTATGTTGAATAAAGATACGTGTATCATGTTATTGTTTTGCATGTACAAAAATATACTAATAACAAAGTGTCCGTCTGTCTGCTAGTGTGTTGGGTAAGAGTGGCGTTAGCTTTTCTGACAAAAAGAAGTGTTAATAGTTGATTAATTCCGGGAATAATTCTTAGTTTCCAGAGTAGCGTACAGGTTAGCGTACAGATTAGTGTCCAGATTAGTGTATATATTAGTATTAGTGTCCAGATTAGTGTCTGGATTAGTATTAGTGTTCAGATTAGTGTCCAGGTCAGAGGACACGTAGTGAGTTTTTATATTATAATTATTTCATTTATTGATCTGGTATTTTCTATTTCATGTTCTGGGTCTATATATTGTATTCTATGTCTCATTTTATACTCTTCATTAACTTCATGATATAAAGGTATATTTATGTTATATAAAGAAAAGTTAACCACGAAACTGACAGCAGTAATAAGGTCGTTTGGCCTAGATAGATTTCAAATTAGTTTAATTTACAATAATTGTGTTTATGATTGGTTATATACTTGGTAAAAACAGTTTTGGACCAGGGTATATCAAGTCATATAAAAATAAAACTAGTGGACAGAATTTAAGTATCTTTTTTTAGTAACCAAGGTCTACCCTACTCGGTTAATTTGGTACCAGAAACATTAAATTCCAAACAAGATTTGATTTTTAAAAAATATCGCGAACACACAAGGGGGGGTCTGTAAAAAAGGTTGCAAAGTCCATTAAAAGTAACAGTCACGGACACATTCGAGTAACCAATAAAAAGATTATTATTTTTTTCGCAAACTTTCATTGTAAACGATAATTATTGTTGATTGTTGATCTATTGTGAATTATCAACTGAGATTAATAAGGGTTATGGTCGAATGTCAAGGTTCAGCGATCATTGTACGGGTTCGAATTCTGCCATGGTCCAAAACTTCTTTTACAGAGTATATTTGCTTAACGGTTCACTGACACGTTATATAGGTTTTTCAAAACTGCCCATAGGTATATTGATGCATAAACATTCGAAAACCGTGCCCTACTGAAGGACGAGGAGATAACTAACGAATTTAAAATGTCATGGTTCTTTAACGTGATCCGATGTGACAGTCCTTTTCACATCTCCGGACGTGGCTAAGGAATATAGTATATCAAAACCCAATAGAGCTGCTGAAGCTCGAACCCGTGTTCCCTGGATTTCAAGTCCACCGTGCAGTCTACGGAGCTAGCTTCCCCGTTTTTATGATCATATAAAGGATTTCTTTATTATGTTTGCGACACAGTAGAAACGGATTTACTTCGTCATACGGTATGAGAGTGTAAGGGCAATCCTCCAGATATGTGCATCACTTGGACTATTACTGGGTGAGGGGTTGGGGTGGGGGCGTTTAGGGAGTGGATACATACGTAGCCCTACTATGAAATGTTGATCCAGACTTCACCTTTAACTTGTTAATAACATACTCAAAAGAAATACTATTAATTAAATAAAAGTTTACACCGAAAATAATACCTTTATAAAATTCTTAGTCTTTTACTTTAGTTTCATGTTTGCTGCTTAACATTATTAAAACATCATTAAGTGTAAGAATATTGCACAGATCGTCATAAGATATACTTACTTTATTTGGCAGCTATAATATGTCACATCTATATCTAATAATCTTCATTGACTGTAAATCCAAGCGAAAGTACAAATAACACTCGTATAACACGTTGATTGGGAAACTAATATTTTATAACACCAAATCCTTTTTTTCAAACTTAAATTATCAAACTGAGTGTTCAACTGACTTACATAGATAACGATTACGACTGCGCATGCGTATACCTGTACATTTGCAAACCAAATAGGTCACTTTCGTTATCGATTAGGTGTACGGCAGTTTTTGTTACGTTAGAAAAGTTTGGGGAGCGAAGGCAATTATACTATATAACTTATAATTTAATCTTAGTACAACTGAATCGAGGTATTAACAATTTAAGACTAAAGCAACTTGTTATTGTATCAGTAAGCACGTGTTAGTGTATCAGTAAGCACGTGTTAGTGTATCAGTAAGCACTTGTTATCAGTAAGAACTTGTTATTGTATCAGTAAGCACGTGTTATTGTATCAGTAAGCACGTGTTAGTGTATCAGTAAGCACTTGTTATCAGTAAGAACTTGTTATTGTATCAGTAAGCACGTGTTAGTGTATCAGTAAGCACGTGTTAGTGTATCAGTAAGCACGTGTTAGTGTATCAGTAAGCACGTGTTATTATATTAGTAAGAACTTGTTATTTATCAATAAGTACGTGTTATTGTATGAGTAAGAACTTGTTATCGTATCAGTAAGCCTTTGTTATTATATCCGTAGAACGTGTTATTGTATCAGTAAGCACTTGTTATTGTATCAGTAAGAACTTTTTATTGTATCAGTAAGCACGTGTTATTGTATCAGTAAGCACTTGTTATTGTATCAGTAAGCACATGTTATTGTATCAGTACGAACTTGTTATTTATCAATAAGAACATGTTATTGTATCAGTAAGAAATTATTATTGTATCAGTAATAACTTGTTATTTATCAATAAGTACGTGTAATTGTATCAGTTAAACAGTAAGCACTTGTTATTATATCAATAAGCATTTATTATTGCATCAGTAAGTACATGTTATTGTATCAGTAAGAACTTTTATTTATCAATAAGTATGTGTTATTGTATCAATTAAACTTTCTATTGTATCAGTAAGTACTTGTTATTGTATCAGTAAGCACTTTTTGTTGTATCAGTAAGCACTTATTATTGTACCGGTAAGCAGTTGTTACTGTATCAATACGCACTTGTTATTGTATCAATAAGCACTTGTTATTGTATCAGTAAAAACTTGTTATTGTATCAGTAATAACTTGTTATTGTATCACTTAGCACTTGATATTGTATCATTAAGCACTTGTTATTGTATTAATAAGAACTTTTTATTGTACCAGTAAGAACTTATATCAGAAAGAACGAGTTCTTTTATTTTAAGAACTTTTTATTTTAAGAACTTGTTATAATATCAGTAATAATGTGTTATTGTATCAGTACGAACTTGTTATTGTAGCAGTAAGAACTTGTTCCTATATCAGAAAAAAACGTGTTCTTTTATCAATAAGAACTTGTTATAATATCAGTAAGAATGTGTTATTGTATCAGTAAGCACTTGTTATTGTATCAGTAAGAACTTGTTATTGTATCAGTACGAACTTGTTATTGTAGCAGTAAGAACTTGTTCCTATATCAGAAAAAAACGTGTTCTTTTATCAATAAGAACTTGTTATAATATCAGTAAGAATGTGTTAATGTATCAGTACGAACTTGTTACTGTATCAGTAAGAATGTGTTCCTGTATCCTCGACATCTTTTTTCGAATCCACTTGTTATTGTATCATCGACAACATGCCTTCGTAACAACTTGTTGTTGTATCATCGACACTTTATCTCGCCATTGTTGACTTGTATCATCGACACTTTATCTCGCTATTGTTGACTTGTTATTGTTTCATCGACACTTTATCTCGCTATTGTTGACTTGTTATTGTTTCATCGACACTTTATCTCGCTATTGTTGACTTGTTATTGTTTCATCGACACTTTATCTCGCTATTGTTGACTTGTTATTGTATCATTGCCACTGTATATATTCGTGGTAACCTATTATTGTTTCATTTATTTTGCAATATATTAAACAGTATAGAACAGAGTTTCAATCGTGTCTATCATAAACTGTATCAAATATTACATCAACACCATTTCACATTGGCGATGATACCTTAGGGGAGGCATTTAACATAGTGACCTAGTAAACTAACGTTACCTAGCGATCGTACATTGATAGATTTGAAAGTTGTACCTTTGACAATGACTCTTATATTGCCATTAAATGCATAACACTCAGTATCTGTCAAAGGACACAACCGTGATAGTATTGTTATTTACAAATTAACATTTATTTTTCTTTTGGTAAATTAATTAAGGTTCCTGTTTTTAGTTTACTCCGGAACAACTGTAGCGAAGAAGAAGAAAAAACAGCACAATCCGGACACCGTAAGAGATGAGCTTGTAATTTAAAAGTGGCACAGTGTTCATCGAATATCGGTACGAAGTGAAAATCTCAATATATGTATTATTTTGTTTTCGATTTTAGGCATATTAAGCAGTCCATTTCAGCCTATGGGGAGAATCTTGTAGGCTATGTTTATGTATGGTTCAATGCATATTGACATGATATATGTACATGTTTTACTTGCATTACAATTGTATACTAAACTTTACATCATGATGTAGATTCTTAAGGGGCAGAGACAAGCATCGACTTATCAAATAAAGCAATCGAAGAATGACTAGTTTTGCAACTGCAAATGCTTGTCATACACCTTGTTATATAAACATTTGTTACATAAGTTAAGAAAGAACATATTAAGAGAAGGTTTACGGCAGAAAATAATGACATGTTAATTATACTCGAAAGAAAACAAATAGAATTTATAAAATTGAATAAAATGACATTTTGACAAATAAAATAGAAAAAGGAAGGGTAAACAGTAGATGTAGTTTATGATATTTAGCGATTGTTGTGAATTGCAATAGTAGGGAATAGTAGTGTTATGGTTCAGCAACAATATTTTCATATCGGCTCCATATTTTATGAAAGTATGTATCTTTTGAGTCTTATAAGCAAGGTATTTTTCAGTTTTATAAACTGATTTTAAATAGTAAATAAAATTGGGACAGGATGGTGTAGAACTATTTTGTTTTTGAAAGAATATATGCTATTTTCCTAATATTAAAATTGTATTAAGGATATTATCAAATTTTGTATTCCCTAATATAATATCTGAGTCTGACCAGTTGGTCACTATGTCAGTACATGTGCTGTTAATTAAAGTATATACGTCTGACCAAAATAACTTTGAAACAAGAGATGTTTAATTGTTTCTACCAATTACGTGGTCCCGCCTTAATTCCATTAAGGGATAGGAAAGCTTATATTAGCAGGATTTTATAACGGATATTTCGACAATATAACACGTTTAAAAACAGTTTTTACTGAAAACAAGGCGACAACCTGTTTAAAATTACCAATTAAATGTATTAATTTTACAATATGCAAACTTTTGAAGTCGAAATTAAGGTTTTATTTCATACTCCAGCCAACCCCGTTTTCTCTTCTTGGAGGAGGGGTTGGATGGGTATGAAAGTTAATACTCGGACCACGTAATGCGCTTTATTACAAAGAGTAATTTCTTACCCACGAGTGTCACACATGATATGCACATGTGTATGTATAATTTATTTGTACAGGAATTGATTTGGGTATGCATATGGAACCATTTATAACCTTAGGAAAAAAGTGCAAAAAATTAGCAAACAAATAATTTCACTTACCGAAAATCAATGTCTGTAAATAAGTAATTATTTTCAAATTTCAAACCAACACCACCTCGCTAATACAATGGCGTCGAAAAAATGACGTCACACTATTGACGTCATATTCCCGGAATTCTGTCAAGATCATGAGTAAATAGGAAGTTTATATTTTGTTCGCATTTTGGAACGTGGTCGGAATTTGGTTACCCCGCTCTACAGAATGAGAAATTTTCATTTTTTAGGTAAATAATTGATGCCTAGAATCCTATGATTTATCCTATACTGGAACCATTGGAGTTTTACATCTTGATTTATTTTAAATATTGCAGCAAATATGTTATTCCAATTCACGTGTCTTTTATTAAGTTCTTCATTTCATTTTATTATCGCTGTTGGGCTTATATTGCATCATAAATTGATCTGCTGCCTTTATTAACTTTTAAAATGTTTGATAGATGGAACGGGATTATAGGATTTGTACCTATGCAGGGGAAAAGGGAGAATTTATGTGAACGTAGCAGCCTTTTAATTGATGCTATAACATCTTCATATTCTCAAAATATCCATGGGTTCATGTCTTGAACAATGCTTAAGTAATTATCTTAATCCTTGCATTTCTGTTACGACAGGCATATGTACAGTTTTATAAATGATCACTGGGCTATACAATGCAATATAACTGGTATGAAGATCCAGAACTCACATATTTATATATTTATATTACATATTTGTCTGTGATTTGTATAGGAAATACTGGGAATAGAAAAGATATATCTACTCGTTTGCTCTACTGGGAAATATCTCCCACGGAACATTGCTCGGCCTTTTCCGTCAGTTGCGGGAATGCCAAATGACGTTCCGATTGTTTTACGGACATCTTCGTCAGATTCCGCCACTAGGAAATAACGATTACGGAAATCAACGAAGAGTTCCTGTTCCACTTAATTTTTTTGTATGACGTAACGTCGTCTTGGATGACGTAACGTCGTCTTGGCGTTCGCGTGCAAACTGGTCTAAAAAGGCGTGAATCATTAGAAATATTAATAAAATATCATTTTAAATTATGTAATATAGAGTTTAATTACCAGTGTTTTTGAGATACGGGAAATATCTCCCGAGGTAGAGAAATGGCCTCGATATAAGAACGAGTGCGGTATCTTGAAGACTCGTTCTTATATCGGGGCCATTTCTCTACCTCGGGAGATATTTCCCGTGGTTATTAAACTCTATATATTATACCTCATTTGCATATTCCACTCTTTGTTTAATGTGACGTCATCCGGTCCATAAAGTTGCATATTGACCGGGCGCCCTGTCCGATAGCTATATTAACGGGCGTTTGGAAAAAAAAAAAGACGTCAAAATATTAAAATCATAAAACGTATTGATTTAATTTGTTGGTCAGATTCGGTATAAT
Source organism: Cyrtodaria siliqua (assembly GCA_037043455.1). NCBI lineage: Eukaryota > Metazoa > Mollusca > Bivalvia > Adapedonta > Hiatellidae > Cyrtodaria > Cyrtodaria siliqua. The sequence goes on along the minus strand of JAWPHD010008618.1, from coordinate 23,709 downwards.
ATAACAAATAATGTATGTTGCTTCGGTCCATATGAAGTTTATGGACTGGGCAGTCAGACCTAGAATGTTATATGGACCGAAGCGAAGCTGAGGTCCGTATAACATTCTAGGTCTGACTGCCCAGTCCATAAACTTGCATATGGACCGAAGCACCATACATTATCTGTTAAGTATACAGCTTTAGAGTTAAACAGAGCATTACTGATACATTTTATAAATAAACGAATGTAACGGCCCTCAAGACCAACCGTGTGTCTCTTTAAAAAGGCATCATGTTTGCGAAATAGGGTTCCGCTTCGAGTTTTAGAACCAAAAAACAGACTGTCAAAAAAGAATTGTTAACATCAGTGTTTGTTGCGTCTAGTAAGGGTATAACAAGATGTATGTCAGCGAAGGACAGCTTTGCACTCGTTAACATTACATTGGTTCACTACCCAGAAATTCATAACGTAGTTACTCAAAAGAAGTTAATATAGATAAACTTCCAGACTTCTCTTCTGCATTAAACAATTCACTAAACTTACATTACATATTTGATCCTCACCCTAACAACGGTTAACAGTATTAATCACAATTTGTTTATAACGTTTTGTGCTATATCTGAGTTCAAGTGGGTAGAGAACTACTAAAATTGTCTGATAACGCTTAATATGTGATTGAAATCCTGCTGACCCTGTTTTTATATCTCTGAACACACTTAAAAGACAGACGAAGCTAACGAGTGCCAAACCTTAGGAAAATAAATAAATATGTTTTTACGTACCAGTTAACACATATAAGGTGATATTGTGGCAGCTAGCTCAGACGATATATGATGAAGGAAGAAAAGTCAATGAGACATATAACAGTCGTAGCTAGTACCCAAGGAGGAGGGGAGGGAAGTGGGGAGGGGGATAGGGATGGGAGAGGTCGCGCAACTATATCCACTGAGATACTGAAGTCGATTCAAACCAACTCTTTTCTCATGGCAATTCCACGGGCGCCTGACCACCATCGCAGACCCGCATTTAGACGCTTATGCCACTTAATTCAGCTGCCAAAGCTGATCCTTATATGTTTTTTTTTGTGTTTGTCTTTGGTTAACAGACTGTGAATCATGTAGTTGACGATAAGCATGCATTACAACTTCAATTCCTAGCGAAGTCGTCTAAAAATATTGAATGGTATAATTACATATTTTACTATATTCAAAGGTTAACGCTTTACTTGCGGAAATGACGTTTTCGTATATCAGTCTAATGAAGTGTATATTATATGTATATTAGCGCCTCTGTAGCGCAGTTGATTGGGGCGTCGTGTTAATGCCGGAGAAGTGATGGTTCAAGCCTGCTGATTAACCTTTCCTTTTCTTTCTTTTTTTTAATTTTTATTACTATGGTTTTTATTATTGCAAATGTTAAGGTAGCAACAGTTCTTTTACATTTTTCACTTTGATAACGCAATCTTACAATTACACGTGGTAGCAGTGAACAGTTTATATGTGTTGTAATGCACACGCTTACGCACACGTATCCTTTGCATGTGAACAATTATATTTCTGTGCTGATGTGTACTTCTAGCACGTCGTGTTACAAGGGTGAATTGTAATCAATAAGTAAGGCTTGTCAAGGTATTTTAACAGAAAGAAGCGAGGTCGCCCGAATTGATTCAAAAGGTTTGGTAGGAAGAACTGATGGTAAAAATCGGGAAGAATGTGTCTGGTAAGAGAAAACGGTCGTGGCGTGTTTATGTCTCCGTGACAACCTTTTTTTTTTCAATATTGTTTTAACACCCGTGACTTGATCTATTTTTATGTTAACTTTTTGTCTCTCGGCAGCTATTTTACGCTTGCGGATATTCATATTGATATTTGTTAGGTTCCGATACCACACAAACTAGATCATCGTTGAGTTAGATACTCTACGCTCATCGACATTTAACCATGCCTATATTATTGTGTGAGTATAAGGGATATAACGTTATTCGATGAAATCACAGTATTATATGCAATTATCGTTTATTTTTAAACGGAGAGGGGGCTTATTAAAGGGGACGTTATACTATCCTCACAATGTTTAAAATAGTACTTAATATTTAAATAATAAAATAAAATGCTGACACGTTTTATTTCGCCTGTTATTACTTAGTCTGATCGTTATTTACCATGATGTGAAGATATTTATAGTTTCCTCTAATATTATGTAGTCTATCCACTATTTACAATGATGGGTACATATACACGGAACAAAATTTCTAATTACTCACTTTTGTATCTTAACTAATTTTCTTATTTTTAAATATATTTTAGAATAGTTGCGTGAAAAGTATTTTGTTTTGCCCAACAGTTGGTAAATATATTTATTTTTGGCTTAAATTGTTACATCTTGAGAAATTTCTCTGTACCACATATATGTTTGATGCTAAAATAATACACCTGTGCCACATATGAATTGTATACATATGTATTTCATATGAAACTATTATGCATAAAATGCATGAAGTATTTATAATATAAATTATTGAATGTTGTAGAAAATGGTTTAACAACTTAGTAAAAAATACTTTCATATGTATTATATATGTGTTTCTTTCATATGAAATACATATGTGGAATACATATGTATCACACATGTAAAATTCGACCTTATTCGCGTACCTGATTTTAAACTATGTGCTATCCGTCATGTAAACAGTGATGTAAACAATGGCAGTAATGTAAACATTGACATTCGCTTTTAGCGTGTTGACGCTTACGTCCACAGAGAGGATCATCCGATGCGGATTACAGATTATCTGTAGATGAGAATTTAGGACAAAACTGTTTACGGTGATATGGTTTCACTATGTCAGCTTACCTTAAAGGGGAATCTTGAAGATTTTAAGCATTAAAATTAGCCTCCAGATGTATTAATCCAGTATCATTTTGACTTTAAACCTGCTTGCATATATTTATATAAACTTTTCTTCAATATTCTACCATAGGTTTGAATATTTTATTGGTCAAATATAATCAACAGTTAGTAATATACAAATACGATTCATTTTATACTACTCTTATAATTAATATTAATGATTAAACAACTACAATTTATGTAGAAAAACTAACTACAAAAATCAAGATTGCCGTGTGTCCCTTTAACTAATTACTGTTATCATGACCAATATTACCCCATTGGGCGTATAATATCTGTTGGAATTGAATTGAATGTTGTTTAACGGCTCATCAACACAGTATAGGTTATTTAGAGCCGCCCCAGAGAGAGGGGAAGGATGCATAGGAATCCGGAAACCTGCCCTACTCTTATTATCGAATAGATTCCTATGGTTCTTAAACGTGCTCGGAGGATAGACCGATACACGGGACCACCCGGTTTACGTCCCCATCCGAAAGTGTCTTGCCCAAGAACACAACGACGGAACTCAGTGGCACTACGGAGGATTGAACCCGGGGCCTCCGGTTACAAATCCGCCGCGCTACCGACTGCGCCACCACTATCTGTTGGTGCAAATGTGGGGCAATATAGTGATATGTTTAAATAGTTACAATGACATTTTGAACATACTTCCACAGAATATGTTTTAGGTGAACGTGCGAGTTGTCTCGGACGCAGGTACTCTGTGTGCACCTCTATTGACTCGGATGTAGCACAAGCAAACGCTGCATCAAGTAAATGCGTACAAAATATTTTCTTTTTGAAATAAAATGAAATTGGGTTTCATGTTTCATCTGACATGCCACAAAGACTAGAACACACTCGGGGCGGAGTTCTGTTCTGACCCTCTTACTTGCAAGGACTTATCCACTGAGCTTTTCATTCCCTTGATTCAGAATAGTATATGCAAAGAACATATTGAGTTTTTTTTTTTTTTTGTGCATTTCCCCTCCAAATAACTATGAATAATTTTGGTTTGAAACTGAATTTTACCATATGCTGCATGTATGGTTTCGTATGTTTACCACAAACCAAAGGTGCATTACGTGGTCTGAGTATTAACTTTCAAACCCCATCCAATCATTTCTCCAAGAAGCGAAATCGGGGTTGGCTAGGGTATGAAAGAAAACTTTTGATTTAGGTTTAAAACGTATATGCATATTGTAAAATTAAAATATTTGATAAGTAATTTTAAATAGGTTATAGCTTTTTTCAGTAAAACAATGTTTTTAAACGTACGTACAAACGTGTTTTTTTTTGTCGAAATGTCTGTTATAAAATCCTGCTAATATAAGCTTTTCCATCGCTTAATGGAATTAAGGCGGGACCTCGTAATGGCAGCAAGCATAACCCGTGTTTAGTTCATTTGATTTGTGGGATTGCTCGTGAACGTTTTTAAGACATTTCCAGCCTTTAGTATATTGTGTTTTTTTCCATGCACACTGCGTAATCAAACTAAAGACATACAGAACTGGAACTTATCACATCTATTCATACATACACATATAAACTCGTTGGTACCTATCTGACTATATATACTTCTGCACACTCTTTAATGCTACGCCCTTTTTCGAGTAAATTGGTAAATTTATTTTAATTTAAACATAATATAGTAGGACAAGCTATTCCAAAATAAGACAAATTTCTACTTTACAATTCACACGAATAAACGTGTTCTTATTGCGTTAAGTCGTTTCTTATTTGTGTTTCAATATTGTTAATTTTCTATCCAGAAGTTCTATAATTGTATTAGTGTATTATATTGTAATGTTTACTTAAAATCATGTTTTGTGTAAAATCATGTTGATCAACGAAGTACTATGTACAAGTTGAATACAATTATGTTCTGTTCTGTTCTATCTGCAATGCGTATTCATTTAATTGACTGTCTGGATAGTATGGTGGCTGATATGTGCCATCTCGTCATTTCGTTATTTCGCCGCGAAATAACGCCGGGCGAAAAGCCGCCTGGCGCAATAACGAAAAGATGAAAAACCGCCGAGTGAAATAACGAAAAGACGAGAAAACGTCGAGCGAAATAACGAAAAGACGAAATAATGCCGGGCGAAAAGACGCCAAGCGAAATAACGGAAAAACGCCGGGCAAAATAACGCCAAGCAAAAAGACGACAAATAGTCAAAATGCGGTGCGAAAAGACAAAACCCCGCCAGGTCATGTGGAGTCCCCCTTCGTTCAACCGAGTATCGGACCGCGATTAGAAACAACTCACAAGTGCTAGGAGGTGTGGGTAGCTGGGGTAGAATAGTGTGCATGCTCGGTTCCTCACATGTTGATTGCTTGAACATGATAGCGTGTTTGGTGCTAGGAGCTGTGAATAGCTGGGGAATGCCAGCGTGTTCGATGCTAGGACATGTGGGTAGATAGGTAGAATAGCGTTCTCGGTGATATGATGCGTAGTAGCCGGGCATGATAGCGTACTTGGTACAAGATATGAACAGCTTGGGGCATGATAGCGTGCTCGACGCTAGATGTGGGTAGCTAGGGCATGATATCAGTTGTTTGTACAAGGTTCAAGGTAGCGCCGTGGTGTAATGGTTAGCATCGCGGCATAGTAACCCAGAGATCCTACGTTTAATCCCAGCCAGGACCGAATTTAGGTTAATTATCGAAATATTTCATAAAAAGTATTTCCTACCTTACCAGTCCTTCGGATGAGACTTTAAACCGAGGTCTGCTCGCTAAAATGCTTATTGCATTACAGCGAGGATAAATAAACGCTTATACGCACGCATTTGTAGGATAGCTTGCCCAGTGTTAGGAGGCGTGAGTTACTTGGGTAGGATAGCTTGCTATGCATTGCTTGGGTAGGATAGTGTGCTCAGTGTTAAGAGACACTAATAGTATTGGTAGGATATAAGATGTTAGGAGGAATTAGTACTTTGGGTAGGATAGCGTGCTTGGTGAGGTGTGGATAGCTGGGATAGGAGTGAGTGTTCGGAGGAAGGTTGTGTGATACTTTAGATAGAATAGAATGTTGGGTGCTAGGTTGTGTGAGTATTTGAGCACGCTTTACCGCCTCAGCAACCCACACCTTCTAACACCTGTGAATTGTTTCGAGTCGCCGTCGGAACTCGGATGGGCTAAGACGGACTCCATAGAACCAGTCGCGTGATTTTGTCTTTTTGCTCGAGGCGTTCTGACAATGTGTCGTCTTTTCGCTTGGCGTTTTTTTCGTTTTTTCGTTATTTCGCTTGACGTCTTTTTGCCCGGCGTCTTTTCGCCTGGCGTTATTTCGTTATTTCGCCGGGCGTTTTTTTCGACTTTTCGTTATTTCGCTCGGCGTTTTTTCGTCTTTTCGTTATTTCGCCCGGCGTCTTTTTGCCAGGCGTTATTTTGCTCGGCGTTATTTCGCGGCGAAATTACGAAAAGACGAGATGGCACATACCAGCCACCATATGAAACGGATACTCTCCTTTGCATCGGTTATAAATTACTATGTAATTTCTAAGGAATTTGAAACGAAGTGGTAAATATGTCCGCTGACTAGGGAGCGTAGGAAACGGAGCAGATAACATCTTTCCCAAAGGAACCAATACGTGGAAGAAAGTTAAAAGTCGTTCACGTTTTAATCCAAAGATAATAAATATAGTATTATGATGCCTTGCCTGATTTCGTTGAAGACCTTATTACCTTATTTTATGTTTCGTTTTCGGCCGTACAAAGTGCAGGTAATCTGAGTTCATTATTGTCAAGTGGAAAGCAAGGCACTAAGAACTATAGACGAAATTTATTTTACTTTGAATTGAAAGTGTAACTCATATATCAAAGTTATACAACTTTATAAACGGTATTGACAATACGTTGGATGAACATAAATACACACATAATGTCCAACCCTATTATATTGTTTACTTAAAATCATGTTTTGTGTAAAATCATGTTGAACAATGAAGTATTATGTACAAATTGAATACAATTATGTTCTGTTCTGTTCTATCTGCAATGCGTCTTCATTTAATTGACTGTCTGGAACGGAGCACATAACTTCGTTTCCAAAGGAACCAATACGTGGAAGAAAGTTAAAAGTCGTTCACGTTTTAATCCAAAGATAATAAATATAGTATTATGATGCCTTGCCTGATTTCGTTGAAGACCTTATTACCTGTCCGTCATGTATCTTTAAAAACACTACAGCATAATTATAATTATTCGAATTACAGTTGCGTTAGCTCTACGATATTATTATCCATGATATGTGTTGTTGAACGTATTGATCATATCTTAACGATGAATCTAGTTTTCTTAAATATGTATCTGTAGTATACTGTTTCTGATGACGTGCAGAAAAAACGCCTCACCTGTAATTTCTGCAGCTTTTTACACGAAATATTAATCAATTAAACACGTATTTTTTTCCTTCTTTATTACTGTAATATGTTAATAATATCATACTTTATGAAACAATAACGTCTCACTTATTAAAGCGTTATTATCCTTAAATATATCTATGTGTAACTTTCAAAACAACTTGTTTTCTTTTTTCAAACGTTTATGAAAGACTGAATACCTAAATAAGGCATACATCACAGACATATTAATAAGTTATTAGGTCTGTGCATACATACATACATACATACATACATACATATATATATATATATATATAAACCACCGGAAACACACTCGTCACATTTGCCATCCCTTTTCAACCGGGTTTTAACCGGGAAATAACCGGGCAATAGTATCACCCGTTTTAGCAGTTCTCACGTTCACAGAGTTGTCGAATCACATGCAGCATACAGGTAATCACTTGATACTTCGTTCTCATTACCATTGGTTTAAAGACATAATTAGAATGATAGGGAACTAATAGTTATAATAATTCATAAAACACGATCATTCTTACAGGAAATTATTTGTTTGTATAATTAGTTCTATATAAATTACTCGTACTTTCGTTTTCAATATAATTTATGTTACTTCCTTGACAGGTTTCGCGACGATGGGCTGAGAGATAAACGGATCCACAATCCCTGTAATTTTCTGTATATGATGCCCAGGAATTTAAGATGGGAGGGGGAATTAAGCCTTTAACATATTAACACAACAACAACAACAACAACAAACGGACTATATATGTTATAGTCCGTGTGTTGTTGTTGTGTTAAGAATTATGTCCCCGGCCCTGGTACAAAAGAAAGATTCAAAGTTGGATATCTCAAACACTTCCGCACATTTTCCCATGAAACTTGCAGTACCTCATCACATTATCCTAGTAAGAAACAAAAAAAATATATTTCAAAACTGAAATAATATAACTAAAGAGGTTTTAATAGGGCACTCCAAAGTGAATCCAACAGGAATTAGAACTCCAGAGTGTAAAATCTAGTTTTATAATAAAAGTTGCAATATGTTGATCTCCTTGATATCCTTAGCTAGCTGGTGCTATCAATTAAAATGCATACATATGTTATTTACATACCTGGTCATGGTATTTGATTGGTCACTACCTGTACACATTCTATTTAGAGGTTATGTTACTCACAATATTTGAGATTTAAGCAAAAGTTGCATTTTTTTTTTTACTTTTAAATGGCTGGCACAACCTAGACAATTATATTAAGGTAATATATTGCAAGTTATATGTAAAACTAGTATGATATTGATGAGTTCTAATTCCTGCTAGAGTATCTATTTAGTGCACTGTTTAAATAACTCTTCATACTTATTTTATTTTTTTAGTATTTTACCTTTTATATGATGTTTATGATAATTATGTGATATACTGTAAGTTTCATGTAAAAATATTTAGTTTTTTTTACTTATCCTACTTTTAACTTTGCATTTTTTTCAGAGTACATTCACCTTAAAAGGCCTAATTCCCCCTCCCATATGTTATTATCCGTTTGTTGTTGTTGTGTTAATATTTTAAAGGCGGAATACAGAGGTTGTAATGAGTGGTTTACAAGTTTTGGTGTGTAGTGGTTGACAAACTACTTTTTCGACAGTTAATATTGCATCACAGGGAATGTCTTCCTGGGGTTGTTGTCTACCTGGGGTTACAGGTAGTCGCTTAATGGCGGTCAGTAAATAATTATCATTTCTTTTTGTAAAAAAAGGGAATTTCACTAATTTAAAGTGCCATTTTTGGTTTACATTGTTGATCTATTTCTTACATTTTTCAAGCATTGTCATGTTAAACTTGTGTGTTTTGATTTTATTTTTTTTTTGCTTATAGGAATGAGTGTACGAATACAATGTTTTGGCATCTCAGTGTTTATGTTTATGTTTTTAAAGGGAGCATTCATTCACGAGACAAATTCTTTCTTAGAAGATAAATGACTCCCACTTTTCTGTGGATTTTTTGGCAGCATATGTGTCATTTGTGATGAGATTGTAAGTTATTCATTTTTTATTTGGGCCTAGATATGAATGACAACAGGGCATTTAAATTTTAATTCATACACAACTCAATGCAAAAATCAATGGGCGTGTTACACCTTCACCAGGTTCCGCGATGAGGGACTGAGGAATAATCAGTATCCATAATCCCCCAATACGCCTCAATTATTCTAGCAGCGGTCGGGGGTGGGGGGGGGGGGGGGGAGGGGGGGGGGGGGGACTTAGGAAATATCAATAGCCTCAGTGGTGATTCACACTCCTATCTATCGTGACTTGTATTGTATCATATAGAGGGTGATCAAATGTTATGACCATACGATATACTTCAAATAAAACAGGCGTACTAATAATATATATATTATATATATCCAATGGTGGACTATATGCCCAGTGGTGACCTGTATGTCCAGTGGTGACCTATATGTCCAGTGGTGGCCTGCATGTCCAGTGGTGGCCTGCGTATCCAGTGGTGGCCTGTATCCAGTGTTTGCCTGTATGTCCAGTGATGGTCTTTATGTCCAGTGGTGGCCTGTATGTACAGTGGTGACATGTGTGTGTCCAGTTGTGGCCTGTATGTCCAGTGGTGACCTGTGTGCCCAGTGGTGGCTTGTGTGTCCAGTGGTGCCTGTATGTCCAGTGTTGGCCTGTATGTCCAGTGGAGACTATGTCCAGTGGTAGCCTGTATGTCCAGTGGAGGCCTGTATGTCCAGTGGAGACCGTGTCTCCAGTGGTGGCCTGTATGTCCAGTGTGTGTCCAGTGGTGGCCTATATGTCCATAGGTGGCCTGTATGTACAGTGGTGGCCTGTATGGCCAATGGTGACCTGTGTGTCCAGTGGTGGCCTGTGTGTCCAGTGGTGACCTATTTGCCCAGTGGTGGCATGTATGTCCAGTGGTGGCCTGTATATCCAACTATATTCCCAGTGGTGGCCTGTATGTCAAGTGGTGGCCTGTATGTCCAGTTGTTGCCTATTTCTCCAATGGTGGCCTATATGTCCAGTGGTGTCCTATATGTCCAGTGGTGGCCAATATGTCCAGCGGTGACCTGTGTGTCCAGCGGTGGCCTGTGTGTCCAATGGTGGCCTATATGTTCAGTGGTGGCCTGTATGTCCAGTTGTGTCTGTATCTCCAGTGATGACCTGTATGTCCAGTGGTGGCTTGCATGTCCAGTGGTGGCCTACATGTCCAGTGGTGGCCTGTATGTCCAACTATATGCCCAGTGGTGGCCTGTATGTACAACTATATGTCCAGTGGTGGCCTGTATGTCCAGTAGTGGCTTGTGTGTCCAGTGGTGGCCTATATGGCCAATGGTGGCCTGTATGTCCAGCTTACAATTGCAGACTCTTGAGCTTTACCAACACAATTGAAAAATATACTTTCTGGTTATGATGATGGTGATTGTTTCTGTTTCAGATCAAATAGGAAGTTGTATGATAGAACGTATACTGAGCAGCAGACGACGAAACAGGGAATCACTATGAGGTATATTATGGCATTTTTTGTCTCCCATTTATGTGTCTGTCTGCATACTCACACCAGTCACATCACACTAGATATGTCCTGTGGTGGCCTATATGTCAAGTGGTGGCCTATATGTCCAGTGGTATAGCCTGCATCTCATCGTGGCCAGTATGTCCAGTGGTGGCTTATATGGCCAGTGTTTGTCTATATGTCCAACGGTGGCCAATATGTCCAACGGTGGCCTATATGTCCAGTGGTAGCCTGTATGTCCAATGGTGGCCAGTATGTCTATTGGTGGTCTATATGTCCGGTGGTGGCATACATGTCCCTTGGTGCCCTATATATCTAGTGGTGGCCTATATGTCCAGTGGTAGTCTGAATGTCTTGTGCTGGCCAATATGTTTTGTGGTTGCCTATATGTCCAGTGGTGGCCCATATGTCTGGTGTGTCCAATGGTGGCCTATATCCAGTGGTGGCCTATATGTCCAGCGGTTGCCAATATGTCCAGTGGTAGCCTGTATGTCCAGTGGTTGCCTACATGTTCAGTGGTAGCATACATGACCGGTAATGGCCTATATGTCCAGTGGTTGTCTGTTTGTCCAGTGGTTACCTGTACGTCCAGTGCTGGCCCAGTGGTGGCCTGTATGTTCAGTGGTGTCCTGAATGTCCAATGGTGACATGCATGTCCGGTGGGGGCCTATATGTCTGGTGGTGGCCTATATATCCAGTGGTGGACTGTATGTCCGGTGGTGGCCTATATGTCCAGTGGTGGCCTATATATCCAGTGATGGCCTATATGTGGTGGTCTATATGTCCGGTGTTTGCCTATATTCCAAGTGGTGGCCTATATGTCTAGTGCTGGACTATATGTCCAGTGGTGGCTATATGTCGAGTGGTGGCCTACATTTCCAGTGGTGGTCTGTATGTCCAGTGGTGGCTTTAATGTCCAGTGGTTGCATGTATGTCCATTGGTGACCTATATGTTCGGTGATGGCCTATATGCCCAGTAGTGGCGTTTATTTCCAATTGTGACCTATATGTCCGGTAGTGGCCTATGTCCAGTGGTGGCCTATATGTCCAGTGGTGGCCTATATGTCTGGCGGTGATATATATTTACGGTGGTGGCCTATATGTCCAGTGGTGGCCTATATGTTCTGTGGTGGCATATATGTCCGGTAGTGGCCTATATGTCCGGTAGTGGCCTTTATATCTGGTGGTGGCCTAAATGTCCAGTAGTGGCCTGCATGTCCGGTGGTGTCCTATATGTCCAGTGGCTACCTATATGTCCGATGGTGGCCTATATGTCCAGTGGTAACCTGTATATCCGGTGGTGGCCTGTATGTCCAATGATGACCTACATATCCAGTGGTGGGCTACGTGTCCAGTGGTGGCCTATATGTCCAGCGGTGGCCTTTATATCCAGTGGTGGACTGTTGGCCTACATGTCCAGTGGTGGCCTGTATGTCCAGTGGTGGCCTGTTGTCAGCCAAGAGCGATATTAATAGAACAAAATATGTGTTAGTTATACTCTTATAATCCAAATGTAACAATCATGAACACCTCATTTCATAGACGATTTCCTATCTACAACTTTACATACGATTAAATCAAAGTCAGCTCAGTTCTACCGAAAATTAATGGTCAATATATACTTATATGCAAGGTCTACAGGTCAGCGATCGCTTGGACGGATGTTCATTGGTCACCTTGATGTTGGTGTTCACTTCACCATGCCAATCGCTCGGATAAATAACCGCATGTTACCACGGAATATTACTTGTTTACAAAGTTATTACAAGAAGAGTCTCTCAGTTTATATTCTAAACCAAATTGCTAAGTATCAACATAAGAATATGTCAATACTATTCTCATTGTTTTGTGTATTTTGTGCTTGATTAGAGATACGGTTAAACTGCAAAATAATGAGTGTAAATCGTCTACTCTGATTGCATGAACATATCCCGGCTATGACGATGGAGGCATATACTAGTGACGAGTACAAGGATACAATTGTACTGATTTGTATTATTGTTTCAGCTCAATCCCGGCTATGACGGTGGAGGCATATACTAGTGACGAGGTCAAGGATACAATTGTACTTATTTGTATTATTGTTTCAGCTCAATCCCAGCTACGACGGTGGATGCATACACTAGTGACGAGTACAAGGATACAATTGTGCTGATTTGTATTGTTGTTTCAGCTCAATCCCAGCTATGACGGTGGATGCATACACTAGTGAGGATTACAAGGATACAATTGTACTGATTTGTATTGTTGTTTCAGCTCAATCCCAGCTTTGACGGTGGATGCATATACTAGTGACGAGTACAAGGTGACAATTGTACTGATTTGTATTGTTGTTTCAGCTCAATCCCAGCTATGACGTTGGATGCATATACTAGTGACGAGTACAAGGATACAATTGTACTGATTTGTATTATTGTTTCAGCTCAATCCCAGCTATGACGGTGGATGCATATACTAGTGACGAGTACAAGGATACAATTGTACTGATTTGTATTATTGTTTCAGCTCAATCCCAGCTATGACGGTGGATGCATATACTAGTGACGAGTACAAGGATACAATTGTACTGATTTGTATTATTGTTTCAGCTCAATCCCAGCTATGACGGTGGAGGCATATACTAGTGACGAGTACAAGGATACAATTGTACTGATTTGTATTGTTGTTTCAGCTCAATCCCGGCAATGACGGTGAATGCATTTACTAGTGACGAGTACAAGGAAACAATTGTACTGATTTTTATTGTTGTTTCAGCTCAATTCCAGCTATGACGGTGTAAGCATATACTAGTGACGAGTACAAGGATACAATTGTACTGATTTGTATTATTGTTTCAGCTCAATCCCGGCTATGACGGTGGATGCATATACTAGTGACGAGGTCAAGGATACAATTGTACTGATTTGTATTATTGTTTCAGCTCAATCCCAGCTATGACGGTGGAGGCATATACTAGTGACGAGTACAAGGATACAAGTGTACTGATTTGTATTGTTGTTTCAGCTCAATCCCGGATATGACGGTGGAGGCATATACTAGTGACGAGTACAATGATACAATTGTACTGATTTGTATTGTTGTTTCAGATCAATCACAGCTATGAAGGTGGAGGCATATACTAGTGACGAGTACAAGGATACAATTGTGCTGATTTGTATTATTGTTTCAGCTCAATCCCGGCTATGACGATGGAGGCATATACTAGTGACGAGTACAAGGATACAATTGTACTGATTTGTATTATTGTTTCAGCTCAATCCCGGCTACGACGGTGGATGCATATACTAGTGACGAGTACAAGGATACAATTGTACTGATTTGTATTATTGTTTCAGCTCAATCCCGGCTATGACGGTGGATGCATATACTAGTGAGGATTACAAGGATACAATTGTACTGATTTGTATTGTTGTTTCAGCTCAATCCCAGCTATGACGGTGGATGCATATACTAGTGACGAGTACAAGGATACAATTGTACTGATTTGTATTATTGTTTCAGCTCAATCCCGGCTATGACGATGGATGCATATACTAGTGACGAGTACAAGGATACAATTGTGCTGATTTGTATTATTGTTTCAGCTCAATCCCGGCTATGACGATGGATGCATATACTAGTGACGAGTACAAGGATACAATTGTACTGATTTGTATTATTGCTTCAGCTCAATCCCAGCTGTGACGGTGGATGCATATACTAGTGAGGATTACAAGGATACAATTGTACTGATTTGTATTGTTGTTTCAGGTCAATACCGGCTATGACGATGGAGGCATATACTAGTGACGAATACAAGGATACAATTGTACTGATTTGTATTATTGCTTCACCTCAATCCCAGCTATGACGGTGGATGCATATACTAGTGACGAGTACAAGTATACAGGTGTACTGATTTGTATTATTGTTTCAGCTCAATCCCGGCTATGACGATGGAGGCATATACTAGTGATGAGTACAAGGATACAATTGTACTGATTTGTATTATTGTTTCAGCTCAATCCCAGCTGTGACGGTGGATGCATATACTAGTGAGGATTACAAGGATACAATTGTACTGATTTGTATTATTGTTTCAGCTCAATCCCGGATATGACGATGGAGGCATATACTAGTGACGAATACAAGGATACAATTGTACTGATTTGTATTATTGCTTCAGCTCAATCCCAGCTATGACGGTGGATGCATATAATAGTGACGAGTACAAGGATACACTTGTACTGATTTGTATTATTGTTTCAGCTCAATCCCAGCTATGACGGTGGAGGCATATACTAGTGACGAGTACAAGGATACAATTGTACTGATTTGTATTATTGTTTCAGCTCAATCCCGGCTATGACGGTGGATGCATATACTAGTGACGAGTACAAGGATACAATTGTACTTATTTGTATTATTGTTTCAGCTCAATCCCGGCTATGACGGTGGATGCATATACTAGTGACGAGTACAAGTATACAGGTGTACTGATTTGTATTATTGTTTCAGCTCAATCCCGGCTATGACGGTGGAGGCATATACTAGTGACGAGTACAAGGATACAATTGTACTGATTTGTATTATTGTTTCAGCTCAATCCCGGCTATGACGGTGGATGCATATACTAGTGACGAGTACAAGGATACGATTGTACTGATTTGTATTATTGTTTCAGCTCAATTCCAGCTATGACGATGGATGCATATACTAGTGATGAGTACAAGGATACAATTGTACTGATTTGTATTATTGTTTCAGCTCAATCCCAGCTATGACGGTGGATGCATATACTAGTGACGAGTACAAGGATACAATTGTACTGATTTGTATTATTGTTTCAGCTCAATCCCAGCTATGACGGTGGATGCATATACTAGTGATGAGTACAAGGATACAATTGTACTGATGTGTATTATTGTTTCAGCTCAATCCCGGCTATGACGGTGGATGCATATACTAGTGACGAGTACAAGTATACAGGTGTACTGATTTGTATTATTGTTTCAGCTCAATCCCGGCTATGACGGTGGAGGCATATACTAGTGACGAGTACAAGGATACAATTGTACTGATTTGTATTATTGTTTCAGCTCAATCCCGGCTATGACGGTGGATGCATATACTAGTGACGAGTACAAGGATACGATTGTACTGATTTGTATTATTGTTTCAGCTCAATTCCAGCTATGACGATGGATGCATATACTAGTGATGAGTACAAGGATACAATTGTACTGATTTGTATTATTGTTTCAGCTCAATCCCAGCTATGACGGTGGATGCATATACTAGTGACGAGTACAAGGATACAATTGTACTGATTTGTATTATTGTTTCAGCTCAATCCCAGCTATGACGGTGGATGCATATACTAGTGACGAGTACAAGGATACAATTGTACTGATTTGTATTATTGTTTCAGCTCAATCCCAGCTATGACGGTGGATGCATATACTAGTGACGAGTACAAGGATACAATTGTACTGATTTGTATTATTCTTTCAGCTCAATCCCAGCTATGACGGTGGATGCATATACTAGTGACGAGTACAAGGATACAATTGTACTGATTTGTATTATTGTTTCAGCTCAATCCCAGCTATGACGGTGGATGCATATACTAGTGACGAGTACAAGGATACAATTGTACTGATTTGTATTATTGTTTCAGCTCAATCCCATCTATGACGGTGGATGCATATACTAGTGACGAGTACAAGGATACAATTGTACTGATTTGTATTATTGTTTCAGCTCAATCCCAGCTATGACGTTGGATGCATATACTAGTGACGAGTACAAGAATACAATTGTACTGATTTGTATTATTGTTTCAGCTCAATCCCAGCTATGACGGTGGATGCATATACTAGTGACGAGTACAAGGATACAATTGTACTGATTTGTATTATTGTTTCAGCTCAATCCCAGCTATGACGGTGGATGCATATACTAGTGATGAGTACAAGGATACAATTGTACTGATGTGTATTATTGTTTCAGCTCAATCCCGGCTATGACGGTGGATGCATATACTAGTGACGAGTACAAGTATACAGGTGTACTGATTTGTATTATTGTTTCAGCTCAATCCCGGCTATGACGGTGGAGGCATATACTAGTGACGAGTACAAGGATACAATTGTACTGATTTGTATTATTGTTTCAGCTCAATCCCGGCTATGACGGTGGATGCATATACTAGTGACGAGTACAAGGATACGATTGTACTGATTTGTATTATTGTTTCAGCTCAATTCCAGCTATGACGATGGATGCATATACTAGTGATGAGTACAAGGATACAATTGTACTGATTTGTATTATTGTTTCAGCTCAATCCCAGCTATGACGGTGGATGCATATACTAGTGACGAGTACAAGGATACAATTGTACTGATTTGTATTATTGTTTCAGCTCAATCCCAGCTATGACGGTGGATGCATATACTAGTGACGAGTACAAGGATACAATTGTACTGATTTGTATTATTGTTTCAGCTCAATCCCAGCTATGACGGTGGATGCATATACTAGTGACGAGTACAAGGATACAATTGTACTGATTTGTATTATTGTTTCAGCTCAATCCCAGCTATGACGGTGGATGCATATACTAGTGACGAGTACAAGGATACAATTGTACTGATTTGTATTATTCTTTCAGCTCAATCCCAGCTATGACGGTGGATGCATATACTAGTGACGAGTACAAGGATACAATTGTACTGATTTGTATTATTGTTTCAGCTCAATCCCAGCTATGACGGTGGATGCATATACTAGTGACGAGTACAAGGATACAATTGTACTGATTTGTATTATTGTTTCAGCTCAATCCCAGCTATGACGGTGGATGCATATACTAGTGACGAGTACAAGGATACAATTGTACTGATTTGTATTATTGTTTCAGCTCAATCCCAGCTATGACGGTGGATGCATATACTAGTGACGAGTACAAGGATACAATTGTACTGATTTGTATTATTGTTTCAGCTCAATCCCAGCTATGACGGTGGATGCATATACTAGTGACGAGTACAAGGATACAATTGTACTGATTTGTATTATTGTTTCAGCTCAATCCCAGCTATGACGGTGGATGCATATACTAGTGACGAGTACAAAGATACAATTGTACTGATTTATATTGTTGTTTCAGCTCAATCCCAGCTTTGACGGTGGATGCATATACTAGTGACGAGTACAAGGATACAATTGTACTGATTTGTATTATTGCTTCAGCTCAATCCCGGCTATGACGGTGGATGCATATACTAGTGACGAGTACAAGGATAAAATTGTACTGATTTGTATTATTGTTTCAGCTCAATCCCAGCTATGACGGTGGAGGCATATACTAGTGACGAGTACAAGGATACAATTGTACTGATTCGTATTATTGTTTCAGCTCAATCCCGGCTATGACGGTGGAGGCATATACTAGTGATGAGTACAAGGATACAATTGTCCTGATTTGTATTGTTGTTTCAGCTCAATCCCGGCTATGCCGGTGGATGCATATACTAGTGACGAGTACAATGATACAATTGTACTTTGTATTGTTGTTTCAGTTCAATCCCGGCTACGACGGTGGATGCATATACTAGTGACGAGTACAAGGATACAATTGTACTGATTTGTATTGTTGTTTCAGCTCAATCCCGGCTACGACGGTGGATGCATATACTAGTGAGGAGTACAAGGATACAATTGTACTGATTTGTATTGTTGTTTCAGCTCAATCCCAGCTATGACGGTGGATGCATATACTAGTGACGAGTACAAGGATACAATTGTACTGATTTGTATTATTGTTTCAGCTGAATCCCAGCTATGACGGTGGATGCATATACTAGTGACGAGTACAAGGATACAAGTGTACTGGTTTGTATTATTGTTTCAGCTGAATCCCGGCTATGACTTCGGAGGCGTATACTAGTGACGAGTACAAGGATACAATTGTACTTATTTGTATTATTGTTTCAGCTCAATCCCGGCTATGCCGGTGGATGCATATACTAGTGACGAGTACAAGGATACAATTGTACAGATGTGTATTGTTGTTTCAGCTCAATCCCAGCTATGACAGTTGAGGCATATACTAGTGACGATTACAAGGATACAATTGTACTGATTTGTATTGTTGTTTCAGCTCAATCCCGGCTATAACGGTGGATACATATACTAGTGGCGAGTGCAAGGATACAGTTGTACTGATTTGTATTGTTGTTTCAGCTCAATCCCGGCTATGACGGTGGACGCATATACTAGTGACGAGTACAAGGATACAATTGTACTGATTTGTATTGTTGTTTCAGCTCAATCCCAGCTATGACGGTGGATGCATATACGAGTGACGAGTACAATGATACAATTGTACTGATTTGTATTGTTGTTTCAGCTCAATCCCAGCTATGACGGTGGATGCATATACTAGTGACGAGTACAAGGATACAATTGTACTGATTTGTATTGTTGTTTCAGCTCAATCCCGGCTATGCCGGTGGATGCATATACTAGTGACGAGTACAAGGATACAATTGTACAGATGTGTATTGTTGTTTCAGCTCAATCCCAGCTATGACAGTTGAGGCATATACTAGTGACGATTACAAGGATACAATTGTACTGATTTGTATTGTTGTTTCAGCTCAATCCCGGCTATAACGGTGGATGCATATACTAGTGGCGAGTGCAAGGATACAGTTGTACTGATTTGTATTGTTGTTTCAGCTCAATCCCGGCTATGACGGTGGATGCATATACTAGTGACGAGTACAAGGATACAATTGTACTGATTTGTATTGTTGTTTCAGCTCAATCCCAGCTATGACGGTGGATGCATATACTAGTGACGAGTACAAGGATACAATTGTACTGATTTGTATTATTGTTTCAGCTCAATCCCAGCTATGACGATGGATGCATATACTAGTGATGAGTACAAGGATACAATTGTACTGATTTGTATTGTTGTTTCAGCTCAATCCCGGCTATAACGGTGGATGCATATACTAGTGGCGAGTGCAAGGATACAGTTGTACTGATTTGTATTGTTGTTTCAGCTCAATCCCGGCTATGACGGTGGATGCATATACTAGTGACGAGTACAAGGATACAATTGTACTGATTTGTATTGTTGTTTCAGCTCAATCCCAGCTATGACGGTGGATGCATATACTAGTGACGAGTACAAGGATACAATTGTACTGATTTGTATTGTTGTTTCAGCTCAATCCCAGCTATGACGTTGGATGCACATACTAGTGACGAGTACATGGATACAGGCAATTTAAAAGTATTTGTCTATTCCGTCAACAAGAAACTTTCTTCAAAAAATTACGAAGATTCTTCTGGTAATAGTTATAATTTTCGAAAGGTAAACTTCTTTTGAATATTCCGAAATTTGTTGGTTTAAAATATTTTATTTCATCATTTTCACAACATATTATCTTTTAGTACAATAAGTCCATTCTTCACAAAGTTCAAATATTTTGATCTAGGGTTAATACAGTTTGTGTTGATTGTTCTTTGATACTCAGAGCACAAACAGTACTATGCAGTCTATGCATGTTATTTTATTTAGAGGGGCACGCACGCACGCACGCACACACACAGAGCAGTCCATAATGTCTGACACAAAGCAGTTCATAATGTCTCAGTTTAAAACGTAATAAAATCGTTTGTTATGTTGTTTATCTTGTCTAGATGGGTATATATACCAAGTTATGATAAATAAAATGGAAACAAAACAGTATAATTGAATGTTAGTGTGTGAACATTTGACGCCCCTTCCTCCGGGCTCCACAGGTGACGTAGAAAGGAAACAGTACACATTGTTATCCCATCATCATAACGTTTCATTTGATACATAATTAAAAAAAACACATGGGAAGACGTCTGAGTTTAAAATAATAAACTCGTTGGATATGTTGTTTATCTTTGATACACGAGTATTACATACATGAACGTCGGTTTTATCGAGTCTGTTCATGGCTTGGTGATCTCAAAGGGACGCCACCACACAGCACTAAACAAACGTTAGTGTGAATGATAATATAAACTACTGAAAAGGGGATCCCTTGGAAGCAACAAACACAAACAAGAGATAAAAGTAGCAGACTCGGTTTTATTGAGTCTGTTCATGAAAAGTCATACACGAAATTTAAAGTGGTTTATTTGATAGTTCAATTGAAAGATTAACTTTATGTATAAAAAATATTGTTCTATTTTTTAGGAAAGTAAGAGAGATTCTCAATTAGGTAATATTGACCAAGATTATCATTATCTGAAAGAATTTTTGGTGGGCATGTATAAAGTCAAAGCTGAAGATTTTCATTACAAGCCAAATTTGAAATCAAAACAAGGTGTGATTGATGATATACAGGGACAACTTAACAAACATACACGTAAGTAAAGTAGAGATTATTTATATTCAGTATTATTCAGTAGGTTTTTAAGGAGATGGGAGGAGTTTTTTTCACAAGATGGGAGGAGAGCTGTTTTCACGAGGTGGGAGCAGGGCTGTTTTCACGAGATGGGAGGAGGACTTGTTTCACGACATGGGAGGAGGGCTGTTTTCACAACATGGGAGGAGGGTTGTTTTCACGAGGTGGGAGGAGGGCGCTGTTTTCACGAGATGGGATGAGGGCTGTTTTCATGAGGTGGGAGGAGGGCTGTTTTCACGAGATGGAAGCAGGGCTGTTTTCACGAGATGGGAGGAGGGCTGTTTTCACGAGATGGGAGGAGGGCTGATTTCACGAGGTGGGAGCAGGGCTGTTTTCACGAGATGGGAGCAGGGCTGTTTTCACGAGATGGGAGGTGGGCTGTTTTTACGACATGGGAGGAGGAATGTTTTCACGACGTGGGAGGAGGGCTGTTTTCACGAGATTGGAGGAGGGCTGTTTTCATGACGTGGGAGGAGGGCTGTTTTCCCGAGATGGGGGAGGGCTGTTTTTCTCGAGGTGGGAGGAGGGCTGTTTTCCCGAAGTGGGAGGAGGGCTGTTTTCACGAGGTGGGAGGAGGGCTGTTCTCACGAGGTGAGAGGAGTGCTGTTTTGGAGGGCTGTTCTCACGAGGTGAGAGGAGGGCTGTTTTCATGACATGGGAGGAGGGCTTTTTTCACGACATGGGAGAAGAGCTGTTTTCACGAGATGGGAGGAGGGCTGTTTTCACGAGGTGGGAGAAATGCTGTTTTCGCGAGATGGGGTGAGGCTGTTGTCATGGGTTGGGAGGAGGGTTGTTTTCAGGAGATGGGGGAAGGGGCTGTTTTCACGAGGTGGGAGGAGAACTGTTTTCACGAGATGGAAGGAGGGCTGTTGTCAGGAGACGGGAGGAGGGCTGTTTTCACCAGATGGGAGGAGGGCTTTTTTTTTGTGAGTACCCGGATGAGCGATTATCTTGATAAATTTAAGTTGAGATTCAATTTGGGTATATACTTAATCGTTTTTGTCACATTTGCAAGTAAATCGTAAGTGATTTAAACACTGTATTTTGAAGTATATAGTGTTTGATATATTGTCACTAAGATGTAGACTAAACAAAGATGTGGTTTGTTTCCCGCTGTAACACAAGTGGGTAGGTAATTTTGTTGTTGTTGTTGTTGTTTTATTTATTATTTTCCATTGCTGTACTTATTTCAAATCAAGAGGATGTTTCCCGAACAGTATAAATAACTTTGCACCATTATAATACACAACCACACATCTGAAACACATTTGAAAAGGAAGCTGTTATTGTAAAGTATGTATTAGTGAGAAATAAAAGTTCAGGGGATTTATTTCAGGAACTATCATTAACTAGATGATGGCGTCCTGTTTGGTTTTTGCGTTTATATTAATTACTTGATACGTTTTAGTTTTCCACCATCACCAATACGTGCCGTCTTACTGTGTTACTCAAAAGATGTCCAGTTTGCTTAAACTAGGTTCGTTCACCCAGTTTCAAGAGAAAACATTCGTATCTATTGTTGGAGTTACGCCTGACGAATATGTGTTTATTTTAAAAATCATCGTTATCAGTTCCAATTATGTTTGCATATTTTCTCAAAACTATTGAGGGGCACCTCTATTATTCAAAATCTCCAAAATACGAGGGGCATTGAAAAAGTGGGATTGATGCGTTTCCGTAGAAATTAAGTAGATACATGCACGATTTTTACGTGATTTTGTAGGTAATTTCAATAGCAATGTATACTGAACATGTTATTATAATTCGTCAAGGGATTATAGTGTTATACGGTTTTGAATACAGCTTACTCATATACACTGACCATTTTCTGTAGTAAATATGTAACCAGTGGAAAAAGCGGAAATTAGGACTTACATAAAAATGCGTTGCGCTTTAAATATATCTGGGAAACAAATCATTTATTAAAAGCATTTATGGGCATTCTTCTGTTTCAAAAGCCACAGTTTACAAGTGGTTAAACGTTTTTAAAGAGGGAAAACCCTACGTCAAAGATCTTGACCGTGTCAGATGACCAAATACTTCCTTGTACTCAAGAAACATCGCAGCTGTTGAGGCTATGGTGAAGGAAGATTCAAGATATACTGTTTCTGGGATAGCTTCGTCAGTGGATATATCAAGGGGAAGTGTTCATGAGATTTTAACACAAAGCGTTTACAATTAAACAAGGTATGTGCACGGTGGGTACCCAATATATTGACCAAATAGCAAAGTGCACAACGAGTGAAATGTTGTAAAGAACTCTTGAAAAAATATGGAACTGCCGATGAAAGGAGGTTAAATAAGCTCATAACAGGTGAGACATGGATATATTATTTTGAACCTCAGTGACGGATTAATAATAAACAATGGCTGAGAAAGGGGCAAGAAAGACCCGTAATTGCCAAATGGACAAAAAGTGCGAAGAAGGTTCTCTACACTATTTTCTTCAATTGAAAGGGTCCAATTGTGCAGATACTTAGTGCTCCAGGAAAATCTGTTACGG
>JAWPHD010008617.1:45000-113165 GCA_037043455.1 Cyrtodaria siliqua | reverse complement strand
GTGCGATGGTCGATGGTAAGGTGCGATGGTAAGGTGCAATGGTCGATGGTAAGGTGCGATGGTCGATGGTAAGGTGCGATGGTAATATGTGATGGTCGGTGGTATGGTGCGATGGTCGATGGTAAGGTGCGGTGGTCGATGGTAAGATGTGATGGTCGATGGTAAGATGCGATGGTAAGATGTGATGGTCGATGGTAAGGTGCGGTGGTCGATGGTAAGATGTGATGGTCGATGGTAAGATGCGATGGTAAGGTGCGGTGGTCGATGGTAAGATGCGATGGTCGATTGTAAGATGTAATGGTCGATGGTAAGGTGCGGTGGTCGATGGTAAGATGTGATGGTCGATTGTAAGATGTAATGGTCGATGGTAAGGTGCGATGGTCGATGGTAAGATGCGATGGTAAGATGTGATGGTCGATGGTAAGGTGCGATGATGGATGGTAAGGTGCGGTGGTCGATGGTAAGATGTGATGGTCGATGATAAAATGCGATGGTAAGATGTGATGGTCGATGGTAAGGTGCGACGGTCGATGGTGAGGTGCGGTGGTCGATAGTAAGATTTGATGGTCGATGGTAAGATGCGATGGTAAGATGTGATGGTCGATGGTAAGGTGCGATGGTCGATGGTAAGGTGCGGTGGTCGATGGTAAGATGTGATGGTAGATGGTAAGATGCGATGGTAAGATGTGATGGTCGATGGGAAAATGCGATGGTTGATGGTAAGATGCGATGGTAAGATGCGAGCATCGATGGTAAGATGCGATGTTAAGATGGCCCTAACAGGACACCGTACTTATGGTATAACAATATGAATACAAGCAAGGTTTTAGGCAATCGTAAAATAGCTGCCGAGAGAAGTTAACATAATAATATATCAAGACACGGGTGTTAAAATAATACTCAAAAAAATAAATGTTATCACGGAGACATAAACACGCTACGACCTTTTTTTCTTACATTCTACCCGATGTTTACCATCAGTTCTTCCTACCAAGCATTTTAAATCAATGTGGGCGACCTCGCCTTTTTCTGTTCAAATACCTTGACATGCCTTACATACCTTTTAACACGACGCGCTAGAAGTACACATCAGCACAGAAATACAATTGTTCACATGTAAGGGATACGTGTGCGTTAGAGTGTGCATTACAACACATATAAACTGTTCACTGTTACCATGTGTAATTATAAGATTGTGTTTTCAAAGTGAAAAATGTAAAGGAACTGTTGCTACCTTACCATCAGCAATAATGAAAACCAATGAAAAATAAAAAATAAAAAAAATAAAAAAAATAAAAAAAATAAAATCAATAAAAAATGTAAATCTGTAGGCTTGAACCCTACCTTCCTTGGCACAAACACGGCGCCTCGATCAACTGCGCTATTGAGGCTTGTGACTGTTTCGTCGCTAATAAACATATAATATTAATGATTACATGCTACATTTCAGTAGACTGGTTTACGAAAACGTCATTTCAACAAGTGAAATCGTAACCTTTCAACATTACAAAATATGTGTTTATACCATTCAAGTTTTCAGCCGAGTTCTCTAGGAATTCAAGCTGTAAAGCATGCTTATTGCCACTAATTCAGTCACAGTATGTTAAGCATAGGCAGATATAAAACCCATATAAGAGTCAGCTGCCTTCGGCAGCTGAATAACTGCCAAAGCCGATTATGACGTACCCGTATGTTGCAGCGTCATTCTGATAGTGTAGATCTTGGCGCTTGTTTTTTCTGCTATACTTCCAAGCTGCCTTGACGTCCTCTTGGATTGCCAACAGAAGGAGAAAGAGGAACACATGAGACCGCCTTACCATCCTGCCTGTGAATGTATATCCATTTAAACAAAATGAATGTAATTTAATTATATATCCAACATAAACTCTTTCACGACTGCATGCACAACAACACGGTATACAAATAGAAACATGACACACGATGGTCTGGCTTTATGGTGAAATTGTAAACTTTTAAAAAAGATAATAACAGCAATTTGAACCAATAGATATGACAATGGTGTCAAGCGTCCCAAATTATCTGACATTTTGCATATAACTATAGTTGACTCATTAAACGTATATATGTTGTGCAAAATATAGAGAGACGTGGACTGAAGCGTAGATAAATTGGTGTGTTTTGTTTGTGCAAGCTGTTTGTTGATTGTTTGCTAGTTTGTACAACTTTTAATTAGTGTTATACGACAGCGTATTTTCACTAATAAGAATTCCTACCCCCCCCCCCCCCCCCCCCCCACCACCACCACCCCACCACCACCCCACCACACCACCACCACCACCACACACACACACACTACAAAATAAAATCAGACAAAACCAAAACCTTTTTTTTGGTACATTTTACAAGATCGCTCCCTTGGCAAATACGGTCTATATGTATTTCGAAATGCATGCGTATTTGACTAGTACATGTGTTACTAACTTAACGCCAAAAGCGTGTGAAACTTGTTATAGTAATGTACATTATTCAGTAAC
Source organism: Cyrtodaria siliqua (assembly GCA_037043455.1). Taxonomy (NCBI): domain Eukaryota; kingdom Metazoa; phylum Mollusca; class Bivalvia; order Adapedonta; family Hiatellidae; genus Cyrtodaria; species Cyrtodaria siliqua. The sequence continues at coordinate 110,670 of JAWPHD010008617.1, read as the reverse complement.
GAAATATAAAAAAATATCAATGTCACGTGTACATAACTGGCAGTCATTAATTGTCTTAAAGGCTTTTGGTTCGATTTTAGAGGTCTGACTTAAAATTGACACATTAAAATTAAATATTTATAGTTTCTGTGCAAAAGGGTCAAAACATAATGTATGAGCCTAAACATAATGTATGAGCCTAAAAACGACTCATTGTTTACAAGAAAATTCCTTCTACACAGTAATGTGTGCTATCCCAGGTTACGCACCCGGGTTAATTTACGCATTTTTCGCCAGATTTCTTTCAAAATCTGTGGTGAATTCACACTTTAGACTTTATGATTGATGTGACATTTTTGCCATTAATTGGAACATTGTAAAACATTTCTATTTCTATAAAAACACACTCACACAACAACAACAACAAAAAACATGATCATTGTAACCCTTTGCAATATGTGAAACATTGTGAAAAGAAAACGCTGCGGCAACAACACGTGTTATTGTGCACGTGTCATGTTGTAGATTATTGATTAGAAAAAACTAGAGATCTCGGAAGAACATATTGAGCACATACCCAAATCTCGCATTATCTCGTTCGCCAAAAGGTAAATCTGCAATGATCTAAGATAAGATAAGATAAGATAATATAAGATAAGATAAGATAAGATAAGATAAACTTTATTTTGAGTCGGCAAGACATACAGAACAATACAACATAAGCTCTTGATGCGCTTTTGAACCGACTAGAGTCAAAACGAATATAATACTATCAATGCACACATGATATTTTTCTCTTTAATTTGAAACCAAGGGTGAAAATTGACAAATTCTATAGATATCTACAGTTTTAATATTCAGCAAAAAATTACAGCACTGACACGACACGAAGAATTATGGATGTATATGCAGTAGTCCGACTATATACATATATATCTATATCTATATATATATATATATATAGATATTTTTTACATGTTTAGTTAACATGACAATTATTATTTTGATAATACCAATGTATTCAAAATATAATGTTCTTTACTCTTAGACCATTTGCAGCTTTTGCTTCATGAAAGGTCAATTTCTATACATCTTCTAAAGAAAGTGCACACGTTCGAGGATTTCCGAGTTTCCTATCTCTATGTTATTAAGTCTCTGGAAGGAATGTAAGAGAAGCGTTGTTTTGTTTATGTCTAGACCCTTGAAAACATTCGTTGTGTATCTCATCTTGCAAAACAATTATAATTAATTACCAAGATTAATCAATTTTGACAAATTTGTCAGAATCTGTACTTATTTATTCAGCATAATATATCGTTTCATACTCAAATAAAGACAGAACATAATTATGTAGCAATAAAAAATGCCTCCGATGCATGCAGCAAAAAAGCAACGCTGCATTCGTTGTGTAATTAGATAGGAATCTTTGAAATAACAGATATCGCGATGTTTAGACTTATACCAGCGGTTGGTGGCGGGTATTTAACGGAAGTTTACATGGACTTTATTTATTATTATTATTATTATTATTTTTATTATTATTATTATTATTATTATTATTTATTATTATTATATTATTATTATTATGTAGTACCTGAGTAAAAAATGAAATATATAGGGCCCTGGTAGTACGTTTGACCATCCACATTTATACTGAAAGGAAAAAGAAACGCATAATAAAAAATGCCTATACTACACTAATATATACCCCTAATTCCACGTAATATTCCAGATATATCTCAACGTGTTTTGTACACAAAGGGGCTACAACTAATTACACAAAGGGCAACTCTGTCATATAGTAGACCTTTTAATCAAAGTATACTTTCTTACACGAAATTCATAAATGTTGAAGTTTCGCTTGAAAAAGTCAAGCCATTTGAGTATTGTGTTTAATGTTAAGAGATTGCAACGTTTAAAGCCTAATATTGCTCACCTGCTTGAGTCAAATGCGCATTCTGCCGATAATGAAACTTTAAAAGGGTGACCATTGGTTTGTTCGGTGCTGTTTAAACTTTCTTTCCAAAAGGACAGACAGGCCTAATGTCGCCCTGTACAATTCGATTAGCAGTAGCATATTAAACATACACTGTATAGCGGAAATACCCATTATACGTTTATTTTTATTTTCAGTATAGTTCGTTGACACCAAAATGGTGTCCTCTGTTTATAAATACATGAAATATTGCATTGTATTTCTGTCGTTTTGTCTATCTTGGGTAGAAGGTGTGTTTGTGTCAGCCAATTAGTATTTTGGTAACATTTCAAACTTGTTTTAAAGGGACACACGGCAATCTTGAAGTATTTGAAATGGGTCTCTCGATTTATATATCCAGTATCATTTTTACTTTTACCCTGGTTACATTTAAATAAATCAAATTTTCAGTATTCACTATTTCGTCTTATTATACTGCAAGTTTTGATATAATACTGGTGCAATAATATCAAAAAATAATAACATGCAAAAACAAATGGCTTAATACAATTCTTATAATTAACATTAATGATTGAACAAATGCAAATTGTGTAGAAAATCTAACGGGACGCCACTAGTTTTAAAAAATCAAGATTACCGTGGGTCCCTTTAAAAGAAAGGTTCTAGACGTTGCTGAAAAAAATAAATCGCCGCAGACGATCTAAACTACTACTGTGCAGGTAGTTTCTTTATTATCTTAAAGCGTGTACATCAAATTTTTTTCATGGGGTTCTGTTGGTCCTTCTCAAAATGGACACATATTATAAATGGCCTAGACATAATGCCATATACATGAGCCCCAAACTTACTCCTGATTTACGAGGAACTTTACTTTGCACTGTAATAAGCTACGTACCGGGGTTAATGTAGGCGTATATCATATTTTGGGTGATATAACGTTGTTTTTAATGAACATTTATAAATGTTAAATTCTCCAAGATAAACCTGCTGTACCCTCCCTCTACTCTCCCGCCCCACCCTAAAGGGACACACGGCAATTTTGAGGTTTTAAAACTCTGGGTGTGCCTTTAGTTTTTTTCTAAACAACTTGAATATCTGAAAATAAGTATTAATTATTAATAAAATATTGTAAATTGGTGATTATATTGCACAATTTCTATTTTTTTTCAGCGTAGAAAGAAAACCGTAGACAATTTAAAACTCAACATTTAATTTCAATGATATGCATGCAGATTTAAAGTCAAAATAATACTGGATTAATAAATCACGGCGCTAATTGTAACGCTGGTATAGTCGTACAGGTGAGGGATTCCCCCTCTAAGTACACTGAGGAAGGGACTATCCTCATTGGAACTACACGTATGCGCGCACGCACGCACATACACCTTTTAATGCTGGATAGCTATTTCAAGATTGCCGTGTCCATTTTTTATGGTCTTATTACATGTGTGTTAGTTTAAGCTTCATGCTATAGCATATGTTTCATAAAAACATCTTGCATTTTAATGGTAGCTAGATACTTGTACTGACTTAAACTATTACAGTTTTTCATCGTTACACATATATGACAATTAAAATATACACACATTTTAATAAAATTTCATACAGTATGTCAACATGAGAATAAACTCTTAAATATGATTCAAATAAAACATTATGACAGCGTTTTATGGTCGTCTGACATACAGCGTCCTTGTTAGAGATCGATCACCCGTTGTGAGTATTAAATTAAAACTACGTTTTCTAATTTAAGAAATGAACGTCTCATCGCTCAAAGCACAATGAATACAGTTTGTGGCTATGTGATGTAATTAATGTCTCAATTAAATTCGTTCACACCAGTTTATCACATATAAAGGAGATTTAAATTAATTTCCAGTCGCTATACTTTCTCATAAGAAAAGTTAATGTACTTGATTTTTTTATTTTGCGAAGGTTAAGGCAAAAAAAGGTGTTCTCGTTAAAGGGACACGCTGCAATCTATTATCACCCAATAACCATCTCGATTTGTTAATTCTGTAAGTATGATGTTCATTTTAATCTGCTTCAATATATTAATTAAATAAAAGGAAATATAAATTGACATTTTCCTGTTTTCTTTGTTATTCCACCGTCACTGGTTGGTGCACTCTATTCAACAATTAGCAATATGCAAAAACAATTTGCTTCGAACGGGACGATTCAAGTTTTGAAACACGTGTGTGTGTGTGTGTGTGTGTGTGTTAACTGTAGTTGGTTGCCTGTGTGTGACTATAGTGTAGTATGTTGCATGTGTGTATGTGCGTGTTAACTGTAGTTGGTTGCCTGTGTGTGACTATAGTGTAGTATGTTGCATGTGTGTATGTGCGTGTTAACTGTAGTTGGTTGCCTGTGTGTGACAATAGTGTAGTGAGTTGCATGTGTGTATGTGCGTGTTAACTGTAGTTGGTTGCCTGTGTGTGACAATAGTGTAGTGAGTTGCATGTGTGTATGTGCGTGTTAACCGTAGTTGGTTGCCTGTGCGAATCTGCAGAAATATTGCTTTCAACAAACACCACGACAGTCATGTTTCGAGGAAAGGAAATCGAATCTTTTACATGAGAGCTAAGAAAGAAAGTTTGTCTATGGTCGGTTTAGTTAAATAAAAGTTTAGTTTATACACTTTAAGATGCGGAAGGGCTACAGTGGTTGCAAGTATATATATATATTTGATCATTTGTTCGAAATATGAATATAGTGTAGTCAATGTTTCTAGTTACAGTAAAGCAAGTGAATTATAAAAAGAATCAATTATTCCCCCCGCCCCCGCAAATTGACTCCAACGCTTTCTCCAAAGCTCACTCCTAGACGCCACTCCAAGACTCCACTCCAGCTTTTTACCGATGCCTTTAACATAACCGTCACATTTTCATTCAATCATCACAATTTTATGTCCTCATAACTTATTTGAAATAACCCTGCTGTAAAAAGGTATGGGAATTTTATATCTGTGTCAGGGCGTTGTGTTTTCTTTGCGACAGCTGAAAAAACTCCTCCTTTGATACTTAAACACTATGTTAGGGTAACAGATGTTTGTGAGAAGCAATAGTTCTCCACAACTTATAATGTTTAATATGATAAATGAGGAAACAGTTGGATGCTGACAGATTGTGACTTTCTGTTATAATGGAATTCAGAATCTCACCAGATGTGTTATGTCTCCCCATGGTACGAGAAAAATGTGTAAATTGTAACACGCCTGCTAATGTACAAGACAAATGGTATATCTACGTAGACATCAACATGGGCATATCCTTATGTTTGATATGGTTATAATATTGGACACAACTCGAGCTACCATCAGATCAAGTAGTCTGCATTCAGTCTCCTATAAATTATTGTCTCCAAACAGAGGAGACTGACAGAACGATTTATGATTTTCGGATTTTATTTCGATTCAATTTACATGTTACCACAGCAGTATACACGACGAATAAGCATGTAAGAAAACAGCAATAGGCACGACACATAAGCATGTTACCACAGCAGTATGCACGACACATACGCATTTTACCACAGCAGTATGCGCGACACATAATCATTTTACCACAGCAGTATGCGCGACACATAATCATGTTACCACAGCAGTATGCGCGACACATAAACATTTTACCACAGCAGTATGCGCAACACATACGCATTTTATCACAGCAGTATGCGCGACACATAAGCATTTTATCACAGAAGTATGCGCGACACATAAACATTTTACCACAGCAGTATGCGCGACACATACGCATTTTATCACAGCAGTATGCGCGACACACAAGCATGCTACCACATCAATATGCACGGCACACAAACATGTTACCACAGCAGTATGCACGGCACACAAGCATGTTACCACTGCAGTATGCACGGCACACAAGCATGCTTCCACAACAGTATGCACGGCACACAAACATGTTACCACAGCAGTATGCACGACACATAAGCGTGCTTGCACGACACAAAAGCGTGTTACCACAACAGTATGCACGACTCTTAAGCGTGTTACCACATCAGTATGCACGACACATAAGCATGCTACCACAGCAGTATGCACGACACATAAACATGTTACCACAACAGTATACACGACGCATAAGCGTGTTACCACAGCATTACACACCACACATTAGAATGTTACCACAGCAATATTCACGACACTTAGGCATGTTTCCACAGTAGTATGCACGGCAAATAAGCATGCTACCACAGCAGTATACACGGCACCTAAGCATGTTACCACTACTGTATGCACGGCACATAAGCTCGTTATCACAGCAGTATGCGCGCACATAAGCATGTTACCACAACAGTATACACGACGCATAAGCGTGTTACCACAGCATTATACACCACACATTAGAATGTTACCACAGCAGTATGCACGACACATAAGCATGTTACCACTACTGAATGCACGGCACATAAGCATGTTATCACAGCAGTATGATCGACACATAAGCATGTTACCACAGCAGTATGCACGACAAATAAGCATGCTACAACAGCATTATGCACGACACATAAGCATGTTACCACTACTGTATGCACGGCACATAAGCATGTTACCACAGCAGTATGATCGACACATAAGCATGTTACCACAACAGTATACACGACGCATAAGCGTGTTACCACAGCATTATACACCACACATTAGAATGTTACCACAGCAGTATGCACGATACATAAGCATGTTACCACTACTGTATGCACGGCACATAAGCATGTTATCAAAGCAGTATGATCGACACATAAGCATGTTACCACAGCAGTATGCACGACAAATGAGCATGCTACCACAGCAGTAAGCACGACACATAAGCATGTTATCACAGCAGTATGCACGACACATAAGCATGTTACCACAACAGTATACACGACGCATAACCATGCTACCACAGCAGTATGCGCGACACATAAGCATGTTACCACAACAGTATACACGACGCATAAGCGTGTTACCACAGCATTATACACCACACACTATAACGTTACCACAGCAGTATGCACGACACCTAAGCATGTTACCACTACTGTATGCACGGCACATAAGCATGTTATCACAGCAGTATGCGCGACACACACGCATGTTACCACAGCAATATGCACGACACATAAGCATGTTACCACAGCAGTAAACACGACACATAAGCATGTTACCACAACAGTATACACGACGCATAAGCATGCTACCACAGCAGTATGCGCGACACATAAGCATGTTACCACAACAGTATACACGACGCATAAGCGTGTTACCACAGCATTATACACCACACATTAGAACGTTACCACAGCAGTATGCACGACACCTATGCATGTTACCACTACTGTATGCACGACACATAAGCATGTTATCACAGCAGTATGCGCGACACATACGCATGTTACCACAGCAATATGCACGACACATAAGCATGTTACCACAGCAGTAAGCACGACACATAAGCACAAATACAATGTTTTGAAATGATTAACAGATTGTGCATTTTTTATATGGCAGGGAAGCGAGTTCCACACTGAATAGACAAAGTTTTTTTCTGAAAAACTCACTATTCGGTCTAGGAGAATATAGTCGTGGATTTGCGGATGATCTTAAATTTTGCATATGCACATTTGAAGTTAGAGACAATGTGTCTCTTAGATAAGCAGGAGCTTGATCATTTAATGTTTTAAACATTAGGATTGCTTTTTGGAATTTAACTCTTTCGGGAAACCTCATCCAGCTTAGTTCGGTAAAAAGTTCAACAGAGAGAGTTTCGAAATCTTTATCAAGAATAAGTAATGCAGCTCTTTTTTTTTAATCTTAAAATGTTATCTTCAAGAGAAACATTAAAATGTCCCCATATCAGACAACAATAATCAAGATGGGGTAAGATATAAGCACTGAAAAACAATAGGTATAGCGTATTAACACTAAAACTCACTTTAAAATATGTATTATTTCTTTTGTAAATATTGCATATATGTATACTGTTGAGGACCTATTGGAATATGCACTATTCTTAAATGAGTTCTCTCGTTAAATACAGTCCTTATTATTATAATTATTATTATTGTTATTATTATTATTATTATTTTAACATTACGAAGTTAAGCTTTCTGATATCAAACAGGCTAGATTTAAGCTCTCCGTTGACAAATTGACCAGAGGTAAGCTCTCTGATGAACACAGGCCAGATTTAAACACTCTGGTGACAAAGATGCCAGATTTAAGCTCTCAGGTGACAAACATACCAGATTTAAGCTATCTGATGAACACATGCCAGATTTAAGCTCTATGGTAACAAACAGGCCAGATTTAAACTCTCTGATGATCACAGGCCACATTTAAGCTCTCTGGTGACACACAGGTTAGCTTTAAGCTCTCTGGTGATAGCCAGGTCAGATTTAAGCTCTCTGATGACAAAACACAACAACATATTTAAGGTCTATATTTAAGCTCTCCGGTGACAAACGGGCAAGATTTTAGCGCTCTGGTGACAAACATGCCATATTTAAGCTCTCTGATGAACACAGGGCAGATCTAAGCTCTCCGATGACAAACAGGCCTTATTTAAGCTCTCTGATGAACACAGGTCAGATCCAAGCTCTGCGGTGACAAACAGGTCAGATTTAAGCTATATGGTGACAAACAGGTCAGATTTAAGCTCTTTGGTGACAAACAAGTCGGATTTAAGCCCTTTGGTGACAAACAGGTCAGATTTAAGCTCTTTGGTGACTAAAACAACAACAGATTTATGGTCAGATTTAAGCTCTACGGAGGCAAACATGTCAGATATAAACTCTCTAGCGACTTCCACAAAGCTTTATTTTCTCCAGCGAACTTTAAATATATGTCTCTGGTGACAAACAGGTCAGATTTAAGCTCTCTGGTGACAAAAACAACAATACATTTTAGGTCAAATTTAAGCTCTCCGGTGACAAACAGGATAGTTTAAGCTCTCCGGTGACAATAAGGTCAGATTTAAGCTCTTTGGTGACCAAATCAACAACAGATTTAAGGTCAGATTTAAGCTCTCCGGTGGCAAACATGTCAGACATAAACTCTTCAGCGACTTTTATAACGGTTTGAGTTCTCCGGCGACTTTTATGAACATATCAGATTTAAGCTCGCCAGCGAAGTTTTGAACTCGACTGCTCTTGCTTACCCCAGTAGACTATGTTTTATGTTTTAATTATATTTTATGTAACTTTTTGTGTGGTTTGTGGTTTTGTGGTTATGTCCGCGTGGCATGTTCTTTTTTATTGATATACAATCTGTACACAGCAAGTGTCAACCACTGAAACGAATTACATGTGACAGTGTGTTAATGTGTTACTTTTTATGTAAGAATGGCCCTGACGCAAAGTTTTAAAGTTGATGAAATTGGCAAATCGTTGAAAATTTCTATTCCACTTCATTATTTCAAGGAGGTGCACGCACTGAACGCAAGCACTCACGCACATCACACTGCGCTTATATCCGGTATGTCCAAATAGAAGCCTGAAACGGCTATTCCAATGTATTGTGTTAACATTTATAGGGGGCGAGGCTATTGGCTTTTTTACTGACCCCCTACAGAAATATGTGGGGTCAGTCAGATATATGCGGGACTCGGCTATTGCCTCGTCCCCTATACATCCCACTGTAGTGGGTCAGTAACAAACGCAATAACTAATAGTGTAATACACCGAAGATAGTTGTCCCTCTTGCATTGTTTTGTCATTATCATGCTTCCAAGGTACGTTATTGCTGATAGCGAAGGGCAAACATTGTACATACAAGCATAGATTCACATAGATTTTTTTCGGCGTTTATGCGGTTTTAAACTGTAACGCGATTCATGGATTTGCCATTTATTTATTTTGTTAAAACCCGCATAAACGCCGAATAAACCCACATAAACGCCGAATAAACCCGCATAAACGCCAAATAAATACGAATTAATTCTTAAATAAACTACAAAAATATAAGATAAGCTTCTTATAAAAACAATTGTCCCTTTTGATCATTCCCTACTTAAGGCTAAAAAGAAATAATAAATGGGGTGGTGGGGGTGGAGGGGGGGGGGGGGGGGGAGGGTAACAATGATAGTAACAATGGGGTCAGCATAAATTAAAATAAAAACGGGTTATGAATATCTGACGCCTATAGGATATTATTTCTAAAAGCATACTCAGTAGAAATAAACAGAGATTATTTAACTGCTGGTATCGATTATAGGGAAATCCTTCACGAGATGGTAGAGGTGAGGTTCTTTTCACGAACGAGCGTAAGCGAGTGAGTGAAAAATAACACACGCCTACCATCGAGTGAAGGATTTCTCTATAATTGGTCACAACAGTTAAATAATCTATTTATTACATTTTTATTCAGATTATGATTTTAACCAGAATTAATCGCTTAATTTGGCGTTATCGGCGGATGACGTCGACGTCACCAACACGTTAATGACGTCATAACTCAACGTCACAGTTAGTTATTTTTGTGTTCGGAGTTAGTTATTAATATTTAGCGATTATGAATATTCTTTCTCTGAGAAATCCCAATCTTTCACCCATAGATATGTAAATAAAAAAAAAAGTAAATCCCTCGATTGTTTGCAATGACTAGTAATTCCAATTATCGAGGGTTCAGTGCGTAACTAGTGTATGTTTGTCTTTATTTACATTAAGTTGCAATAGTTTTGCGTTCATCCATCGACACATATTTTGTTTCAAAAGGATGTATATAATAGGTCAAATTCGCAACAGGGCTCAACAACTCCCGCAGAGCATTTAAAAACTCGTTACCTTTCCAATAACCGCCCGCATCTGCCTTATCTACGATGTATCTGGTATGTCAAAGGCCACTGTCTAAATACATTTTAATTAAAAATTATACGCCGGTAATAACTTTTCTGCAGGTAGGCCTATTGGAGAAAATGTTATGGCTACATTGTCCTTTTAGCTGGATTGCGCAGCAAATGCAGGCTTATAGTTTGGCGATTTCCGTCTGTCTGATCGTCCGTCCGTCCGTCTGTTCGCCTGTCTGTCCGTCTATACGTTTTGAAGTTTTGGTGAAAACCTTTGGTTACATTATTTGTCTTTCTTTATTTCTTAAAAACGAAATGTTGGAAAGCTTCGACACACAATGTTATCTGACAAAAACCATAACTCTGTCATGTATTTTACCTGAATTATCCCCTTTTTTACTTAGATTTTTCAGTTAAAAAGTTGAATTCGCAATCCGGCGGTCGCACCACTGTTGGTGCTGCACTTGTTTTCTTATTCATTAGGTATTTCGGTTTACAATTTTTCGTTTTAGATGCAGACAAAGATGTCAAAATTTCATTTATTATGGTACTGATTTATATGTGTACAAAAATCTATTTTATTATATTACTTTCATGTTGATGAATAATTTAAATTACAATATTGTGTACGTTCTCCAATTTTGACACCCAATATCAATGAACAATTATACTGAGTGATTCAAAATCTAAAGTTGTTTAACATATGTAATTTGATAATTTAGCAGACGACACTTTTCTTTATTATGAAAACAAGGTTATTTGTCCACCAATAAACTTACTGTTGTTATTTAAAAAAAATCGTTTTTAATAAAATGTTGTTCCTGTGGCGTATGAAGAGGGTGGTCCCGCGGTTCCGGCAAAATACGATATTTCAAGATCAGAAGATAGAAATTTGAGACCACCACTGTATCCTATGCAAACCCGAATCAGAACACACACCTATGTGTGTGAAGTTGGCTCTGCGTTCTACCTTCTCCGTTCTACATTCGAAACTAGTTTTCCGTTCTACCTACAAACACAGTTCTCCGTTCTACATTCGACTTGAGTTCTCCGTTCTACGTTCGAACCTAGTTTTCGGCTCTACATTCGACTCCTGTTCTCCGTTCTACATTCGAACCTAGATCTCCGTTTTACATTCAACTACAGTTCTCCGTTCTACATTCGATTCCAGTAAAACCGTTCAACATTCGAACCTACTTCTCCGTTCTACATTTGACTCCAGTTCTCGATTGTAGAACGGAGAACTGGAGTCGAATGTAGAACAGAGAACTGTGTTCGAATGTAGAACGGAGAACTAGGTTCGATTGTAGATCGGAGAACTGGAGTCGAATGTAGATCAGAGAACTAGGTTCGAACGTAGAACATAACTGAAGTCGAATGTAGATTGGAGATTTGTATTTGAAGTAGAACGGAGAACTAGGTTCGAATGTAGAACGGAGAACTGGAGTCGAATGTAGAACGGAGAACTAGGTTCGAATGTAGAACGGAGAACTAGGTTCGAATGTAGAACGGAGAACTAGGTTCGAATGTAGAACGGAGAACTGAAGTCGAATGTAGAACGGAGAACTAGGTTCGAATGTAGAACGGAGAACTGAAGTCGAATGTAGAACGGAGAACTAGGTTCGAATGTAGAACGGAGAACTAGATTCGAATGTAGAACGGAGAACTAGATTCGAATGTAGAACGGAGAACTAGGTTCGAATGTAGAACGGAGAACTAGGTTCGAATGTAGAACGGAGAACTGAAGTCGAATGTAGAACGGAGAACTAGGTTCGAATGTAGAACGGAGAACTGAAGTCGAATGTAGAACGGAGAACTAGGTTCGAATGTAGAACGGAGAACTAGATTCGAATGTAGAACGGAGAACTAGGTTCGAATGTAGAACGGAGAACTGAAGTCGAATGTAGAACGGAGAACTAGGTTCGAATGTAGAACGGAGAACTGAAGTCGAATGTAGAACGGAGAACTAGGTTCGAATGTAGAACGAAAAACTGAAGTCGAGTGTAGAATGGAGAATTGGGTTCGAATGTAGAACGGAGAACTGGGTTCGAATGTAGAACGGAAACTAGATTCGAATGTAGAACGGAGAATGTAGAACACAGAGCCAACTTCACACGCATCACACACATATCAACTCCATGACCTCTTACTGATGGCGTCGGAAGTGTATTGTTTGACTTCCGGTGTTGTAGCCCTCAAAAGTAGTTCTTTCATAAATAATTCCAACACAGAACATAGAAAAAAGGGCAATTTATAGCTGGATGACATCGTTTATAGCATGAAAATAATGAAACAATGTTGCATGCCTTCACCGGGGCCACTTTTATGAGAATGTATCCTTGCCCAAAAGATGGGAGCATGTCTATCGACCTCATTCAGTTTAGCATTGGGCTGACTTTATTTGTTGTCATGTACAGAAATGAGCATTTTAGTCAAACTAATGAGCATTTTAGTCAAACTTATAACAGTCCGACAACACTAATGCAAATAAACAGAGGAATTCCGAAGAAAGCTGTAATACATAATTTGGCAATATGAGGGTTAAGCCAAAGCATCAAAGATAATTTAACCGATGGTTAAAGCGACTCAGTATAATGCGTTTGCAAATTTCACATACATCTGAAACAAATTATGATGGATTTCATTTGTTTTCTGATTATCAGTCTTCAATATCGCTTTAGTCTCTTTTAAGTTACGGCCTTGATAGTGAAAACACTGCGTTTGAAACTTTTTCGCTTCTCGCCGCTGCGGGTTCGGATCCCACTGGGAGTTCGACTTGTGAGACAGTGTCGATTCTTACACATGGCAGGAGGTATAAAGTACTGGTTCTAACCAGGAAACAGTGAGCGATCCGCTAAAATTAGACCGCCATATATACCTAAAATGTGCTGAAAATCAAGTAAAACAACAATCAACGAAGCAAGCAAGCAACCAAACCAACCAAACAGCCAGCCAGCCAACCAACCGACCAACCAACCAACCATTTAAAGGGACACAATCCTGTTATAATTTTATAATTTCATCAAAACCGACTTTGAAAGCAATCGTTTGAGAGAAAGTCAACCATGATATAGGCTATTTAATCAATGAAAGAATAACTAATACATGTGGATGTATTAATCTCAATTTTTAAGTGAATCCGGACGTTTTGTTCTCGACATAACGAGTTAATTCTTTCTAAATGTTATATATCAGAACTAGGGTAAAATGATTATGGTCGCATTGTTACAAGTAGCAAAGGTCTTATGCATCAAAGGTTTATCTTTGTTTATGAAGCAGTACTTGTTTCAATACTAAATATATACAGGCATGTTATCGTTTGCTTACTCTTGAATTCACATAACTACATATTGCACATGTTTAAGTACAATTAATCTTGTGTGTAAAACAATAAAATAACCTTCAAACTCATCTAAAGATTTGAATCTTTCACAGGACGATAAAACAGAAAATCATATGCAATTAAACTTGTAAAACAATAAAATACACGTTAAACCTATCCAAAGATTGTGATGTTTCGCAGGATTGTAACTGAGAGGAGTCAAGTGCGCTGCTGTAAACAAATGTTTGATAAAGCATTTTGCAAGCTAAGCATCTTCTGATTTAGCAATCAAGCAATGGTAGGGTGTAATTCAAGAGCTGGGGTATGGAAACGGGGCACTACTCAGCTTGTAATAACATTTGCGTAATTATTTGAACAGGCGTAAAACAGACAGATTCCCAACTTACGATTTCAGATGGGAAATACTCCGCATTTTACGTATGCGTTATTATATGTGACTGTATAGAAACTGTCATTTGTTTAAACAAATGTCTTCAAATGGTCTAAAATTAAAGAAAATTATATATTGAATGCATTGGTGTTATTTTTTCCCTTCAATATATATTTATGTTTACTAAAAATGTCAAAATATGTTATTTAAAATGTCCGACTATTCTATATTTAATGTTCCTTCATGTTGTTGTTGTTGTAGTTTTGTACTGTATAGAATTTGACATTTTTCACAACAGAATCAGCAACTGATCTCAAAGAGAATAATATTCTGTGTGCATTGATAATATTTATTATTTCTGTCTTAAATATGAGAAGAGAAAATGTAGAACGAGATTTTGCCGTTTTACCTTAGGTTAGACGAGATTACGTGAGATTCGAGTTTGTTCCCAATATGCCGTTCGTTCAAAGCAACTGGGGGTATCACTTACGATATCAAAATCTTCACAACCAGTCAGTAATTGGTCTGTTGTCGGTATATCTTTAATGTCATTAATCAATATACAGATTTTACTGATAATAAAGGTCACATCAAAACACTTTTAGATAGGGAAAAGGTGAACCGAGTTTGTCTTCATTCATATTCCAGTTCACCAATTCGCTATTAAATTTTTCACAATGTCGTATCATGACCTTATCAATCATATTTTAACCTGTGAAATATCATTATCGCATAACTTGCGGCGTAGGAGTGTAAATAACGCCTTGGAGTACAGAACATAATGCACTAGTGCATACACCTAGTGTGGATATACATCCATGACTAGTGTAACAAATATGCAAATGAAGTCCGAATCGCTCGGTCTTTTCCGTTGCGTACGGTGTGCAACCAAATTATCCTCGTCGTTTTCCGAAACCGGTAATTCGGAGATTACGGAAATGGACGAGGTAGTACCGACTGTTCGGTGTGGTACGGAGGTAACGGAGGGGACCAACTCAACGCATAAAACCATTAATAAATGAGTACGTTTTGTAATAAATAGAATCTCACGTTCGTGCCTATTGTAATAATGAATTGACCAATCTCGTTGGAGAAAGTTGACATGATGCTCGACAAAGTCTCGCATCATAGTTTATTCAACAAATACAGTAGACCATTTGGTCCATGAGTATACAGATACACAAACAATTTTCAATTGCAGAGGTCGATGACAGTAACAAACATTACATAGTATCAAATTATATATGCTATTTCTAACGGTATAAGTTTTACTATAAACAATTGTTTAAAAGAGAAGCGTTCATATAATGTTATCCAACTCGTTTAACAGCAATATCAGTATTGTCATTGTCGTTGTCGTCATCACATTCACCAACACCACCACCACCACAACCACCACAACCATCATCATCATCATCATCATCATCATCATCATCATCATCATCATCATCATCATCATCATCATCATCATCATCATCATCATCATCATCATCATCATCATCATCATCATCATCATCATCAACACTGATATTGTTGTAGGTGTTGTTGTTGTTGTTGTTGTTGTTGTTGCTGCTGCTGCTGTCATTAATGACTGGATTTATATAATGACAATGCACCATTTTTTAATTTTGTTATATACATGTTCACCGAAATGAAATATAACACGTGTTACATCATTGACCCTAGTTCGAAAGTGCGTTTTCAATAGACTGTCAAATTATTAATTATAATACAAACTTATTTTTTTTTACCTAAATTTATTTGATTAAAACTACTATCTAATTACCAAAAAAAACAAAAAAACATAGTTCTACTATGCTAATCCTATAATAATTGTTTGTTGTTAATGATACTTTGTGGTGCACACATGTATATGCAAATTAAAACAATACAACACAACTTTAAAATATTCAAGACCAATACCAGCACCCAATATAACCTCCTCCAAAATATTAAGTTCATTATACAAAGAAAAATGTCAAACTGCGTAACACCGCAATTATAAACAATTGAAAACACCAACCTTAATATTTATTAAATTCCACACCACCCCTCCCTCAACTGAGAAACACAACTGTCTCTTAAATCCACTTTCAAAGATTTGAGTTTTGAGTTGTACGAACTGATATCAAATTACACAGGAATCATTCACTCAACTGCCCGTATTACTACGATACGTGGGACTGCCGGTTTAACAATTGAGTACATAGTATTGAGTATACAGGTAAATGAAAGTATTGAAGAGGAGATTACAGTCAACATATTTGTAGAGATGTTCATGCAATACTAGTCACGCGAAAGACGCATCAGCAAAAACCAATTAAAAAATCAATTAACAAAAACCAACTAAACTAAGGAAAACAGTTAATACATATTTTGCCTTGCATTTTTATATAATGTACTACTCAAAGTTTGCTTAAGAGCCATGATTTCAAATCGACATTTTACGGTGGCTGGTTTTATCAAAAGCATAAAACTCAACAGTTAATTTTTGTTTTACGATTAATTTATGTGAAATTCATTCTTTTATTGTTAAAACTGTATTAGAAAACAATTTTCTTGTGTATCTTTGCATGCCACCTTACACAGTACAGCTTCGCGCGGCTTTTGTGGTGAAATTTTATATATACACGAGCATCTTTGTGTTTTACTTATAGTGCCTATTAATGCTGCCTTGTTGGTTAAAGAATAGTTCATGGCGGGGATTTCTTTATTTACAATGTCCCGTTTTATTGGGTAGACAGTAGGGTAAGTGTGAGGTTTGGTGTACCCTAGAACCTGGTTTAAACCCCCAACGGCCTTTTTGCCACTGACCGTTCCAAGACGTTAGCCCTATTGTCAACACCTTTTATATTTATGATGTCTTATTTGACCTTTCATTCATCTTTAAAGTTGTTCTTTGTTTCTGTGTGTGTTCGTACTTGACTGTCGTTGAAAGCTACTTTTCCTGTTCGATTTTTATATCTACTTTGAGTAGTATATGAAGTTTAAAAGGACCTGGCCTAATATTAATCAAACTTTTGAGCACAAAAACAAATTTACGAGCAAATTACTATGTTTACTTACAGAAACGAGTAATTTTAAAGGTAATTTAACACAAAAATGTCTGAAAATCACAATTCTCTACCCTTACTTTTGTGTTGATAGGGTTTGCAAAAAAAATGAGATTTTGAGTCCGAGTCTGATTCTTGTGCTCAAACATTTGATGAATTTAGGCCCTGGGCCCATATTCATGAAGCAACATATTAAAGCGAAAAATATGACTTAAGTCAAAATTTAAGATGTTTACATATTTTTAAATCTCCTTATTAACGTCTCAGGGACACTACAGACCTCTCAGGGACACTACAGACCTCTCAGGGGCACTATAGACCTCTCAGGGGCACTACATACCTCTCAGGAGCACTACAGACCACTCAGGAACACTACAACCATCAATTTACGTCTCAGGGGCACTACAGACCACTCAGGAACACTACAGACCTCTCAGGGGCACTACAGACCACTCAGGGACACTACAGACCTCTCAGGGACACTACAGACCACTCAGGGACACTACAGACCTCTCAGGGGCACTACAGACCTCTCAGGGGCACTACAGACCACTCAGGAACACTACAACCACCTATTAACGTCTCAGGGGCACTACAGACCACACAGAAACACTACAGACCTCTCAGGGGCACTACAGACCACTCAGGGACACTATAGACCTCTCAGGGACACTACAGACCTCTCAGGGGCACTACAGACCACTCAGGAACACTACAACCATCTATTAACGTCTCAGGGGCACTACAGACCACTCAGGAACACTACAGACCTCTCAGGGGCACTACAGACCACTCAGGGACACTACAGACCTCTTAGGGACACTACAGACCACTCAGGGACACTACAGACCACTCAGGGACACTACAGACCTCTCAGGGACACTACAGACCACTCAGGGACACTACAGACCTCTCAGGGGCACTACAGACCACTCAGGAACACTACAACCATCTATTAACGTCTCAGGGGCACTACAGACCACTCAGGAACACTACAGACCTCTCAGGGGCACTACAGACCTCTCAGAGGCACTACAGACCTCTCAGGGGCACTACAGACCACTCAGGGACACTACAGACCTCTCAGGGGCACTACAGACCTCTCAGGGGCACTACAGACCACTCAGGAACACTACAACCATCTATTAACGTCTCAGGGGCACTACATACCACTCAGGAACACTACAGACCTCTCAGGGGCACTACAGACCACTCAGGGACACTACAGACCTCTCAGGGACACTACAGACCACTCAGGGACACTACAGACCTCTCCGGGGCACTACAGACCTCTCAGGGGCACTACAGACCACTCAGGAACACTACAACCATCTATTAACGTCTCAGGGGCACTACAGACCCCTCAGGAACACTACAGACCTCTCCGGGGCACTACAGACCACTCAGGGACACTACAGACCTCTCAGGGACACTACAGACCACTCAGGGACACTACAGACCACTCAGGAACACTACAACCATCTATTAACGTCTCAGGGGCACTACAGACCACTCAGGGACACTACATACCTCTCAGGGACACTACAGACCACTCAGGGACACTACAGACCTCTCAGGGACACTACAGGCCACTCAGGGACACTACAGACCTCTCAGGGGCACTACAGACCACTCAGGGACACTACAGACCTCTCAGGGACACTACAGACCACTCAGGGACACTACAGACCACTCAGGAACACTACAACCATCTATTAACGTCTCAGGGGCACTACAGACCACTCAGGGAAACTACAGACTCTCAGGGACACTACAGACCTCTCAGGGACACTACAACAATCCATTGTAAGATAAATCTCTTTATTAACCTTTCAGGGACACTACAGACCAATAAGGGACACTACAGACCACTCAGGGACACTACAGACCTCTCAGGGACACTACAGACCACTCAGAGACACTACAGACCTCTCAGAGACACTACAGACCATCTATCTCAGGGACACTACAGATCACCCAGGGACACTACAGACCTCTCAGGGACACTACAGACCTCTCAGGGACACTACAGACCACTCAGGGACACTACATACCACTCAGGAACACTACAAACCACTCAGGAACACTACAGAATACTCAGGGACACTACAGACCTCTCAGGGACACTACATACCTCTCAGGGACACTACAGACGACTCAGAGACACTACAGACCTCTCAGAGACACTACAGACCATCTATCTCAGGGACACTACAGACCACTCAGGGACACTACAGATCACTCAGGGACACTACAACCATCTATATCAGGGACACTACAGACCACTCAGAGACACTACATACCTCTCAGGGACACTACAGACCTCTCAGGGACACTGCAGACCACTCAGGGACACTACAGACCACTCAGGGGCAGACCACTTAGGGACACTACAGTCCACTCAAGGACACTACAGACCACTCAGGGATACTACAGACCACTCAGGGACACTACAACCATCTACTCAGGGACACTACAGACCACTCAGGGACACTACAACTACAACCATCTACTCAGGGACACTACAGACCACTCAGGGACACTACATACCACTCAGGGACACTACAACCATCTACTCAGGGACACGACAGACAACTCAGGGACACTACAGACCACTCAGGGACACTTCAACCATCTACTCAGGGACACTACATACCACTCAGGGATACTACAGACCTCTCAGGGACACTACAGACCACTCAGGGACACTACAGATCACTCAAGGACACTACAAACCACTCAGGGACACTCCAGAATACTCAGAGACACTACAGACTTCTCAGGGACACTACATACCTCTCAGGGACACTACAGACCACTCAGAGACACTACACACCTCTCAGAGACACTACAGATCATCTATCTCAGGGACACTAAAGACCACTCAGGGACACTACAGACCACTCAGGGACACTACAACCATCTATCTCAGGGACACAACAGACCACTCAGAGACACTACAGACCTCTCAGGGACACTACAGACCTCTCAGGGACACTATAGACCACTCAGGGACACTACAGACCACTCAGGGGTAGACCACTCATGGACACTACAGACCACTCAGGGACACTACAACCATCTACTCAGGGACACTACAGACCACTCAGGGACACTACAACCATCTACTCAGGGACACTACAGACCACCCAGGGACACTACAGACCCCTCAGGGACACTTCAACCATCTACTCAGGGACACTACAGAACACTCAGGGACACTACAGACCACTTAGGGACACTACAACCATCTACTCAGGGACACTACAGACCACTCATGGACACTACAGACCACTCAGGAACACTACAACCATCTACTCAGGGACACTACAGACCACTCAGGGACACTACACCCATCTACTCAGGGACACTACAGACCTCTCAGGGACACTACAGACCACTCAGGGACACTACAACCTTCTACTCAGGGACACTACAGACCACTCAGGGACACTACAGACCTCTCAAGGACACTACAGACCACTCAGGGACACTACAGACCACTCAGGGACACTACAGCCATCTACTCAGGGACACTACAGACCACTCAGGGACACTACAGACCACTCAGGGACACTACAACCATCTACTCAGGGACACTACAGACCACTCAGGGACACTACAACCATCTACTCAGGGACACTACAGACCACTCAAGGACACTACAACCATCTACTCAGGGACACTACAGACCACTCAGGGACACTACAGACCATCTACTCAGGGACACTACAGACCACTCAGGGACACTACAGACCATCTATGTTAAGATAAATATTTAGCTGTAGATGCTATGTACCCATAACCTTATTAGTAACATTAAGAAACGTCTTAATTCGATAGAAAAAGATGTTTAACAAATTGATAAAATTTGACAAGATATTGCTAAGAAGCTTTATGAATACGGACCCTCTTATATCATGTCCATTCTTAAGGATGGCGGGAAGTACAAATTACTGGTTCTAGCCAGAAAAAAATGGGGTGGTCTGCCTTTACCACCAAAAAATAAATAAAAAATCGACCGTTCTAATATGGCATAACATGTGCTAAAAATAACGTAAAACCCCATTCAAAACAAAAACAACAACATGTAGCACACCCATTGCAGCACAGGAAGTGTAATGGTGGCCAGTAAAAAATAATTTCCATAATGTTATTGTGCCATTTTTGATTATATCACGTTGTTGACCTGACATCTTTCAATTATTGTCATCCTGTTAAAATGTTGATGTTTAGCTGGACATTTTAAGAAATAGACCGTGAGCCATACACTTTTTTGTTACCATCACAAGCGACAAATTCTTACTAGTACCATGTTATTGAGTACCTTGTAGAGAAACAAAAAATCCATGATAGCAGTGTGAAAAGGGTAGCTGATTCCTGTTATTAGAGTTATCTCCCCCTTTTAAGCAAAACTCTTGTTTCTTTAAAAAAATCGTTTTCGCTGAAACTAGAAGAGCTACAGGTTTAATATTTTGCATGTATTATACATTTAGGGTTCTCTACCAAGTATTTATAAAATGGTGACCCCAGGGTCAAATATGGCCCAGCCCCGGGGTAACATTTTTTCATACAGTTATATAGGAAATCTTTAAAAATAAATAATTTTCTCTAAAACTGTAAGAGCTAGAGGTCCCATATTATGCATGAAGCATAAGCTTACGGTCCACTAGCAATTTTGTTAAAATGTTGACCCTGGGGTCATATCTGGCTCCGCCCTAGGGGTCATATATTTACAAAGAGTCATAAAGAAACATCTTTAAAATCTCTTCTTTAAAGAAACAAGAGCCAGAGACCTACTGTTTTGCATATTGTACAAGCTTATGGTTCTCTACCACTTTTGTTCAAATCTTGACTCTGTGTCCAACTATGGCCCGGTTCTGGGGTTATTGAATTGAATTGGGTTTTAAGGCGCACCAACACATGAAAGGTTATATGGCGCTTAACAGGCATGAACATGCCAGGCTCATCCTCCATGTACATCGAGATAAAATATGGAGAATGGGCCTAGGACCTTCTCACCCTGAACTGCAGAGTTGCTGCAAATTCTATTGTAGGCACTCCATTTACGCTGGAGCCACGTTTATTGTTTTTCTGCCACTGCTCTTAATGATGTGAGCGAGATGGCACCTGAAACAATGCAGGGGTCATGATGAAGACCTTTAATGAGCAAATATATAGGAAAGAGTTATATAGGAAAGTACTTATATATGTGAGTTATATATGTAAAGTCACATATTTACATAGAGTTATGTAGGAACGTCTATAAACATCTTCTCTGAAACTAGACGAGCTAGAGGTGTAATAAGCTACATGTAGCTTAAGATTATTGTCCTGTACCAAATGATTTAAATGGTGTCCCTTGAAACAAGCCTTGAATCAAATTTGGCCCTGTCCCGGGGGTCACACTATAACATTGAATTGTATAGGAAAACATATTCAAACAGCTTCTCTGATACTGCAAAAACTAAATAATAGTTCGCATGTACCATAAGCTTATGATCGTCTACCTAGTTTGTTCAAATGGTGACAATGGGGTCAAATATGGCCACTAAAGGGATCGCCGTTTTACAGATGTATATAAAGAAATTGTTGTTGTTTCTTAAAACATGAGAGCACTTTGAGACAAGGCGAATGTGTCTCTTGTTTATGGCTTGAAGTTGTACACATAAAATCACTTCAAAAGTTTTAAGCGAACTGAAATATATAGAGAATGTGACTATTAAGGTATTCCATTATGAAGACTTAACCATGTTTACAAATCGCATATGAATAAATCCGCGAACTAAAATCACAAAGTAGACCACTGCATTTTCGACAAATTGCACACAAAAAAAGAAAGAAAAAGAAAAGGCATTTTACGGTTTAACTGTTGATTTTTAGGTGTTTGTTATACACATTTTAAAAAACAGTTTATCAAAACTCTATCCAGGTGTTCATCTCATATAATAATGCATATGTTTCGCTTAAAAGTATATGTTTATTCATGGGTTTTTGTAATATCCGTAATTGAATAAGTGTAAAATAAATTATCCATTCTTTTTGTCTGGCTGGTTAAAGCTTTTTATATTGTATCTATAGAAAGAAATATAAAAAGATCGGACTGGGAAAATGGCATTCAAGGAGGTCAGTCAACCACAAAACACAGAAACAAACACGCAAACAGACAACAAGAAGGCAAAAATAATAATAAATACAAACGACATCACAAACACAAATGGGTTGACATAGAGTTTTGATTCTCAAACGATGTAAGTTATGTATATACCTTGTGGTCAGTAGGTTTAGAAACGATGTACATATGTTGTAAAATGTGGCTGTTGTTGGCGGGATAGCTACTTTAACTGCACCTTTATGTCGGATATAGCTTTTAGAGTAAACATCAGTAAACTAACCGTGATCACTAAATGTAATCTATCTCGATGATTCTTATCTGGAAGCGTTTAATTTTGTTTATATCTTATATGTATGTTATATTGTCACATTAAGTTATATGATTTAAATCAGAGTATTCTTAATTGTCCTGTTCTATCCCAAGGCATTAATTGCCAAGTTTATCAAAATATAAGGCTTGCAGGCATATTGCAACCTGTTGATGCAGTGGATAGCACTGGGGACTTTAAAGTCAGAGGACCCTGGTTCAAGCCTTACCGGAGCCATTGAATTTTGTCGGTGTGTTCTTGGGCTTCTACCATCGTCCGTCGGATGGGGACGTAAACCAGGCGATCACGTGTATCGCTTGTTTTTTTCCTCCCATCATGTTAAAGAAACATATGTGTCTATTCGTCAGTAGAGCAGGTTCTTAAATGCTCCTAAATGCCTATATATCCAACCCCCCCCCCCCCCCCCCCACACACACACACACACACCACACACACACACTCCCTATCTCTTTTCATTGGCAATACACCTTCTTTTTTAGGTAATATTCATTCCAATTGCTCTTGCATGCGCAAAAATAGGGTTGATGCTACTATTCTAGGTTAATTCCATACTCTAAATCAGTACGGAGAACATCACAACATATGTTTAGATACATATCTTAAGCAAGTGATATTGTAACAACTGCACCAATACGAACAAATAATTGCCATGGTAAGTAGTTAGTACAGTGATCTGGGTATCACCCTAAAGATATTTTTCGTCGACGCCGTGTGGTTCCGGGGCAAAAATATGATCACTGCATATCCAGGCATAGGGGTAACAATTCCCCGAATTCATGTTAATTTTGTCATTTTCATCATGAAACCTGTGTTGTTTCAGGTGCTACTTCAGTGGTGGCAGTGATCGAGGCTCCATCGAAAAATGGAGTGTTTACTAGAGAATTTGCAGCAACTCTGCAGTTCTGCAGGTAAGAAGGTTCTAGGCACATTCTACACATTTTTATCTAGATGTTAATGAAGAGTAAGCCGGGTCGAATGTTCATTCATGTTGGCGCCATATAACATGTTTGTGTTGGTGCGCCGTAAAACCCCAATTCAAATCAATTCATCTTCGTCGATTCTTTTTTCAGTAACACAAAAATGGTTCGTGCAAATGCATATATTACTATTAATACATTTCATATGCAGAATTCTTCATTGTGTTGTATATGGGTGAGGTGAGGTAATTCAGGTGTAAAAATCCTTAAAATATGCATAAATTGTAATTAAAAAGTATTAAAATAGACAACTTTTAAGATTTTGCGTCGCAATATGCAATGTTTAATTCGTGTATTTATGTGTAATACATAATCCAAATGTGTAATCATATTAAGTATTGCCATGACGCATACAGCTAAAAAAGACTTTTGTTAAAAAGAAACACGTTAAACCGCACATTTACTTTATCTAGAATCCTTTGGACTATGTGTCGTCTGTGCAATATATGTATTTATTGTATACTTTCATATTTCCCGTTTAGTTTGCATTGAGCTAAGTGTGCAATATTTAACAGATAATGTATGGTGCTGAGGTCCATATGCAAGTTTATGGACTGGGCAGTCAGACCTAGAATGTTATATGAACCGAAGCGTAGCTGAGGTCCATATAACGTTCTAGGTCTGACTGCCCAGTCCATAAACTTCATATGGACCGAAGCACCATACATTATTTGTTATATTATACCGAATCTGACCAACAAATTAAATCAATACGTTTTATGATTTATTTTGACGTCGTTTTTTTCACACGTCCGTTAATATAGCTATCGGACCGGGCGCCCGGTCAATATATAGAGGTTATTAACTGGGGTAGGTGTGCCTGTTTGTGATATTGGCCCGAGATAGCCATATGAGGCCCGAGAGCTTTAGCTCGAGGGCCTCATATGGCTGTCGAGGGCCAATGTCACAAAGAAGCACACATACCCCAGTTAATAACCTGTTTATTACATGTGTAACCAAAACACTATTATTTTGGATGGATTATTAGATCTAAATTGCGCAAAGTCATTTTAAATACCTTTTATCTACTTGTGTATTTTTTTTTAATATGACTCTTTATTTAGATCCATTTTTATTCATTGATTTACAAGAATAAAATAAACGTATGACGTTAATATAATAGAATGTGCCATTTGAAATCGGCAATTCGATACCTTGTTTCAAAAACTCCAATTCACCCCACTTAATTAAAATTACACAGAAACATTTCTGACGTAATCTTTGTAACAAAATCATCATAATGATGACGTCGTGTTTGCCAGTGACGTTTTATTCCACGTCATCGACTTTGTCAGTTTTTGTTTTTACGTTTGAGCTTGTAGAAGAAAGGAAATTTCAAATGGCATTTGGTTCCGCAAATATAATTTAAGGATACAAAGGTAGGAGATTATTTTTTATTTCACATACTGTACAGTACAGTACTGAATGTATTGTTTCCTGCATGACTTTTATTTAAAATGTAATTGAGATCCGAACGGCAGTATACTGGTCGGGGGCCACATTCGTCTTTGTACCGCTTCTTTACGTTTTGGTTGTTTCTTGTTTCCAATCGTGTGTGCTAAACGTCTGTCGATAAGTAACATCGCGCTAGCAAAACAGTTTTTAAATGAGAATGCCGGAAACTAGGCTTGGACGGAAACTGGTCACTAAACAGTATATATTATAATAGGTTGTTGAAGACATTTCGATCAAAAACAACGAGTTGATATAAATGTACATGTACTGTATAATTTAATAGGTTAAATCTATCACACAATCGGCACAATTTTCAACATTTCCGAGCCAGTCACACATTTTTTTCCACGTCATATTGTAGGGTGATTTAGACGGAGTCGTTCTTGTTTTTCACAATTTCATTATTAATGTCCGTCCTGATCTTTGTTCGGCTACTAACGATCTCCTGCGTGTACTCAGAGGGTAGCGAGCATTCTGGCTGCCATTTTCAACCGTCGCAGTTGTCGTTGGATGCACGTGCCGATGCACGATATGACTGGTTCGTGGTCGATTATTAAAAATATATCTACAATTTATTGCTAAATGTATGTAACGCAGTCTAGATTTAATATGGATTTTCGGCCCGCCATATGGGTTTTTTGGCCCTTCATATGGATTTTTGGCCCGCCGTTTCACGCGCTTATCTAATATGACCGCAGAGACAATGCCTGTATTACACGAAAAACAGGCCGTTTTTGTTACTATATATAGTAACACATGTAATAAGCAACTTTATGGACCGGATGACGTCACATTAAACAAAGAGTGGAATATGCAAATGAGGTATAATATTCTACGATATTGCACACATTGATATTGCACTGGAACTTTTTCTCGTGCTTGCTAAGAGCCGCGAAATAGAAATAAGGAACTACTTTCAAATAAAAAAAACGGAATCCTTCCTACAGTGTCAACAAAAAAAGACGTGTTTTTTCTTCAACCTTTTATGGCAGAAATTGATAAAATAACTGAAATGGTCACTCACCCACTAGTTTTAACGTTATCGAATGGTAAACAAATTTTAGAAAAACGCTTGACGTTTTTAATGACGTCATCCGACGTCGACGTCGTTTTCGCGCAAAATAATCATCCACACAAAATGTCACTGAATGACAAGAAAGGAATTCCGTCAAAAGCTATAAAAATAACACAGATACAATGAAAAGTAATAGTCATACAATTAACATTGATCGAAAACAATATGAAAGTATACAATAAAAAGTTGCAAGCTCGTCGTCCTTTGCCAAAACAACTCGTTCCAAGTAATATTAAGCCATACAAGTTCAATAACCTATAATATCAGAACATGTTAATACTATTTATGCTGCAGTTACTTGTAGGAAGGCTTATACTTCCAGCGTCTCAACTTATCAGGCTTACTGAACACATATTTGCAATGTCATGAACATTGCTTAGTACTTAATTTCATCCATATATCATAACAATCCCTTATTCATATTATAATATTATTTAAGTCATGTAGAAAGGTTGTAAATTATTGATTCTTACAAGTTTACACATATATTGTAAAAAAATATTAACTAAACTAAATGTATAAAAATGTGTCAATAGTGGGTGGGGTAAATTGACTCCTAATTTGAAGCAAAATAGAGATTTTAAACTGAATTCAGTGCTAAAAAAAGAGCTTATTTACGCTTAATGTAACTCAATGAATTGTAAACTTAAGTGCATCTTTAAAAAATACATCAATAATTATTCACACAAGCATGACATTCAAAAATGAACATCAAAAACTTATATGAAAGCGCTACATTGATAACCTATTAATGTTCGATTTTTTTTATATAAGCTACCTGTTCCAGATTGCTATCATGGAAAAATGTAATCTATATACATTGCTCTTTTCAAAAAGTGACTGTAGAATTTGTCCCTTGAGTTGGTAACAATATCGACAATTTTGGGTCCTGGCTCAAGGCCTAAAAAGGCAAGCTATTGCGGCGTCGGCGTGCGTCGGCGTGCGTTGGCGTCTCCGTCGGCGTTGGTAAGCTCATATCTGAGAAACTACGTGACAGAACTTGTAGTATTCGGTATAAATGGATAACGTGCCACGTGCAAGTTACAGCTCTCTGCAATCTATTTTGACACAGTTATGTGCCGTATTTATATTTAGTCAAATTGCGACATTTTTTTACTTAGGCAAAATGTGTAAGTATGCTATTGCTGCACAGATTGAAATGAAACATCACACATGTATTCTTCATTAATAAATAACACTCCACGCGCAAGTCATATAACTCTGAAACTTATTTTAGCTCAGTAATGCCCTTTTTTAACTTAAGCAATTCTGTTTAAAAATCTGTATGTAAGCTGATATATGTTGAACCATTGCACTTGGAATGAAACGTTTATAAATATGTTTGGTATCAATAAATATCATTCCACGCGCAAGTCACATAACTCCGAAATCTATGCTGGCACAGTTATTTTCCTTTTTTAACTTAGGCAAATTGTGGTAGAATATCTGTATATAACTGAAACACTTCTTAGTAAGTGAGTAATGGAGAAATTGTATGACAAAAAATGATATGTGACAAAATAGACTTTATATGTTGCCATTTATTGCCGTGTGTATATATAATGTATTGTGTTGTACCTGTGTACTCATGGACATAAAGGTCTTTTGTATTTTGAATAAATAAAAAAAAAATATAATCTGATATCTAAAACTTTACATATTAGTCAAATACACCTAGTTAAGAGATTTTATATTAAAAAGTTGACACATATTTAAATGATATTTTAACAGAAGTATGCCCCCTTTTCAACTTAACTGTCCATTAAATAGACAAACCTTCAAAAGTCGAGCGCGCTGTCCACCGGCAGCTCTTGTAGATTATAATATTTTGGGAAATGAGGGTATAGTATGAAAACAGTATTTTGGCATCGCAGATTTTAAATGGTGCAGTAATTCGTCAAAAGTTCGTTCTTAGAAGATACATGCCCTCCACTTGTTTGTAGATATTATGGCAGCACTTGAGAATGTAAGTTATTCTCATTGAAAATGAGCCTCACTGACATTTGAATGACAGCATTGCATGTTTATTTTATCACATATATCTCATATAAAACAAATAACAAAAACCCATGAACATGTTACATCTGCAGATAAGATATATCTACACGAGATGATGCACTATACCAGAACACTCATTATTTTAATGATTACTTCATCTTACTCAGAGTCAAAAAAAAGAAAGTGTGCACATCTACTTTTAGAAATATTAAAAAAATTGCAAAAAAATACATAAAGTAATATTTTGCTTACAGCTGAATGGAAAAACAGTCATCTTGCTAATTTCTGGTTTCTGCAATTTCTCATGAATGAATGCCCAACTGTTAAATTCTTCTCAAACATAACGTGATATATGTTTGAATACATGTATGACGTAAACGTTTACATCCATGTAATATCTGTAATGAGGCAGATTATGCAACTTTCCATTACGTGTTCCCGCCTTCATACCATTAAGCGATGGGAAAGCTGGATTTTATAATGGATATACTTGTTTAAAAACATTTTTTTGATGATAAAACCCTGTTTATAATTACCAATTAAATGTTTTAATTTTACAATATGCACATTTTTTAAGCCGAAATTAAGGTTTAATTTCATACCCCAGGCAATCCCGTTTCGCTTCTTGGAGAAGGGGTTGTATGGGGTTGAAAGTTAATACTCGGACCACGTAATGCTTTTTTGACTCATATATACGACCATAAATATCCTCATACGATATAACAAGACAATGCTGATGCAAAGCTTTGTTTGCTAGTTTGAATGGTATTTAACGTCATTTAACGTCATTTTTATCATATTTTAGGCTATATCTGACGGTCGTATGATTTTTTTTGTTGTACAGGCAGACCACTCAATTTGTCCTAGGTAGACCCAGTACAGTATATCTCCCGCCATCCGTAAGAATCGACACTTTTTCACAAGTTCAGCTCCCAGTGGGATTTAAACCCGCAGCGGTGAGATTCGAGAAGGTTTACAACGCAATGTCGTTAACTCCTCGACCACGGAGGCCAAATTCGCTTCGGATGGTGTACAGCCCCATTTTGTTTTCATCCTGTCTGAAACAGTGATTTCAGATAAAAAAAGAAATGCTTCTGTGACTTGGAAGAAGACACAGCACCGTTTTTTTTTCTATTCAAAAAGGCAAAAGTGTCGCATAGTCATTACATATTTAAATAACTTAGATATTATCATATAAAAGTATTCCGTGATTTTTTTTCCATTTTTATCGAATCCATATCGTCATCTCCAGGCCCATAGCCAGCCCTGAAAAACCGAATTGATTGAATTGAATTGAATACTTAAGAGGGTAGCCAAGTGAGTAAAAAATACTAATCTTCCCCGAGGCCCTCTTTACAAAATAAACATAGTAAACAAAAACATATACACAAGGTTATGGCAACACAACAATAATTGACAATGGTAACAAAAGTGTTCACAAAAAATAAAAATCTATATTGTGATTCAATACCAAATTTTAACGAAAACACTTTCAGTTATACAGTACTTTTTATCCACTTTATATAATTGTTTGAAAAAGATTTGACTGACGTGCAAGATCTTATATGCTCTGGGATTTCGTTCCAAATTACTGGCCCAGAGTTAGATATACTTCCTTTAGAAAGCTCCTTATTTGGCTTAGGAATCGTAAAGTTAATATCCCAATGAGATCGTAAATTGTGTGACCTTATGTTACGTAACTCAAACATATCCAATACATAAGAAGGAACAAGATGCTTAGAAACTGTAAACATAATTTTTGCTTTATTAAGAACAATTCTTTGGTCAATTGTCATTGCATTTATAGTGTTCATTGCATCATTTAAACATATATATTCGTTGCCTAATATAATATGACAAGCTCTTCTTTGTATTTTTAAAATACTATTGATGTTTCTCCCCATATAATATTGCAAGAATCTAAATGTGGCTGGATATAAGCCTTATAGGTTTACCACCACCAATTACATGTACACCTCCGAGGTGTATGTACACCTCCGAGGTGTAGATGTACACCTCCGAGGTGTAGTCGAATGTAGTTCCTATAATAAAAAGTAATCCCTCATTTTTCGAAGGAAACGGGCATTATAAGTAGGGGAAAACTGCCCATTTCTATTCGATTTTGTGGTTATATGTATAAGAAGCGTATTAATAGGTTTTACTGGATCACTGATGAACATTTTCGAAATTTCGACTCTATGCTTACACTTTGTGAGCAATGAAAACAGGCGATCAATAAAAACAGCTGTACCATTGACCTGTTTAGTAAACAAACAAGAACTTTCTTACATTTCTTGTGACCCCACGTTTTCTGGTGATTTTTCAAGTGGAAAAATAGTTTTCTATATGAACATTAAACTGCTGCATTATCCATACTTGAGTTGAATTTGCAGCAAATCATTAATATGTGACACTTTAACATTGGTGTCTATGGGGAAAATAATTAGTGCTTTCATACCTATAAGAGATGCGTCCAGTAATTAGGACTCGCTCAGATTCGTACCTAGGGACATTTTTCCGATTACAGTTGGTAAAATAAGCTCAGAAATAAGTTTTCCATAGTTTATTACATAGGTTTTGAGCGTTTTTAGTCCAATTTTGTCTATAAAAGCCTTAATTTTGAGTTTCATTTTTTTTTTTCGTGTTTAAAATGACGTATTGGTGAAGTGTTTGCAGTTGAACTATGTCTTTTTGGTATCAACATGTAGGGTTGCATGTTTGCAACATGTTTTCAAGAATTAAATCTGCATGACAACAGGTTTGGTAGGCATGAAACGACTAAATCGTTCCCCTACCCCCACTAAAATAGGATACTGTGAAAAATGAAGATTTGTGTAAAATATTACAATGTGTCCTTATTCAGTTGTATTACATTTGTTTCTATATTTTATCCCAATACCCCCACTGGATTACAGAAATCAGTGATTTTTGTCAAAAATCGCCGGAATCTGAAATTGTTTTTTAAAATTAGTTTGAACATAAACTGATCAAATTGAAGCAATAGAATGTTGCACAGCATAAATAGAATGTTGTACAGCATACATATTCAAGTTTTTCCTGACACAATATATAACATATGTGCTCAAATATCGGCATTTTAGGGCAAAATGTTGGAAAAAATTACAGTTTATGTTAAAACTATTTTCAAAAATAATTCCAGATTCCGTCGATTTTTGATAAAAATACACATTTTCGCCTAAAAATAAAGGCATTTTCAAGCATCATACGGTTTGGGATTTTTTTCCTACTTAATAATTAGACCTTTGTCTATCCAAAAATATTACAATGTGTCCTGATTCAATTGTATTAAATTTGTTTCTATATTGTATACCAATACCCCAATGGATTACAGAAATCAGTGATTTTTTCCAACAATTGGCCCTAAAATGCCAGTATTTGAGCACATACATGTATATTATATATTGTGTCAGGAAAAACTTGAATATGTATGCTGTGCAACATTCTGTTGCTTCTGTTTGATAAGTTTATGTTCAAACTAATT
Organism: Cyrtodaria siliqua; assembly: GCA_037043455.1. Classification (NCBI taxonomy): domain Eukaryota; kingdom Metazoa; phylum Mollusca; class Bivalvia; order Adapedonta; family Hiatellidae; genus Cyrtodaria; species Cyrtodaria siliqua. The sequence continues at coordinate 77,753 of JAWPHD010008617.1, read as the reverse complement.
TCGAAAAATAATTCCAGATTCCGGCGATTTTTGACAAAAATACACATATTTCGCCCCAAAATTAAGGCATTTCCAAACATCATGCGGTTTAGGATTTTTTTCTAATCATTGACCTTACCTTGCCCAAAAAGGTTACAATACTTCTTTTTTCTATTGTATTAGATATTTTTCTAATTTTTAGTTAAATATACCCAATGTATTACAGAAATCAGCGATTTTATTCAATTTTTTAACATTTTTACTCAAAATCTCAATATTTAAGTATCGAATCCATACATTATATGGTGGGATACATACAGTCAGGACGCAAGTGGTTATTTTCTTGCGCATCTCCACTCACTTGACAACTGTATAGCAACGTTGAAAATAGTTCCCCACGGAGTACCTCATTGAAAAAACCTTGAAAATCCGCCATTTTGTTGGCTTGAAATGACCGAAAAACAGAGAAAAAATCGAAATTCTTTTATACGCAGACATTATTGCCACTACATCCTCAACTTCGAATTATTTATACCAATGAACAGAATGTCATAAGTCAAAGAAAACATCAAAATATTTATTGAGTATTTTCAAATCGAGCTTCAAGCATGCAAAAATACAGCGATTTTTACGCCGATGTTGTCAATTCAGTCAATTTCGAAAGACTAGCACGTTAATGTCTGAATGTAATGTTATATATTCTGTTAACTTGCTATTTCAACAACTTATCTTGTGTCCGAATCCAATCTTTAAAACGGCTAGAAAGGCAATATAACCAACATAGTTTGTATTTTCCGTTGCTAACAATTCGATATTGACTCAGCGCAAACACGTTACAGGGGTATTCTCAACGTTATTATTACAGATGATTATGACGTAACAACTAAGGGAAGTAACCCTGTTAAACAAATTCAAGTGCGGATCCAGGGTCGGGGATGGTGGGATTTTTAAGGAAGGTACGATGTAAGAAGTTTGGGATTACGGTGCACCAGACCGCCAAATAAAAAGCATATGTTGCAAACATGAATGGAAAGCCAGCGTACACTTCATTTATATGCAGAATGGGTCCATAATCCGCAAGACATAGAGTTTTCAGCACATTCTATTGTGTGTTTGAGTTGCGTAACTCCGAAATAAATAAAAAAAAATATAAAAATTATATATAAAAAAAAATATTAAAATATAATAAATATATTAATAAAAAGGGCTCATTTCAACTATTTTCAAATACTGAGATCCTCATATTTTTTTTAAATTATTTATTGTAACAAATGGCCTTAGAATGTTTCGACTTTAAAACAACAAAAAAAAACAAGCTCTTCATATGCCACCCACTGAATATTTAAATCCCGCTGTCCTATTTTGAACTGCCTCTCTATTTCTCCCACAGCAGACCGGCCTTTTTTTTTTTGAACCAAGTCATGTTAAATTAAGCCTTTAATGTTCGACATGATCATGACCTGCGAATATTATGAAAGAAAAAATTAAGAACACCTCACCATCTCCATACATCCGCCGTAAACCGGTATCGAGCGCTCTTTTTTTTTGGCCAAAGAAAGGTTTGTGTGTTCCTATTTTATGCTCTTAAAAAAATACGGTAGGTTGGTAAGCTTTTTTTTTTTTTGGTGGGTGGGGGCGGGTGAGTGTCTAAAATCTGCAGGACTGAGTTTAAAGCATTCTACGCACGAAACTCAGTTTAAACTTGAGTCACGAAAACTAAATTATTTGTAATGTGCGCAGCTCCGATTACTGCCCCCACCCACGCCGTCACCATTTCAAATACCTATCCCAATCAAAAAAAAAAATCCAAAATAAAAGTGCTCCTTTTAACAACAAATAGTGCGCCCCTCTGAAGAATGAAGAAAAACTAATTTATTGTTAACATCCGCCATGGCCCAAAAAAAGAAATGATTTTGTTTCCTATTTTATGCTAAAAAAAAAATACGGTAGCTCTAAAAAAAATACGGTAGGTCTGTAGGCATTTTTTTTTGGGAGGGGTGGGGGGGAAGTGTCTAAAATCTGCAGGACTGAGTTTGAAGCACATTCTTCTTACGAAACTCCGTTTAAACTTGAGTCACGAAAACTAAATTATGTGTGATGTGCGCAGCTCCGATTACTGCCCCCATCCACGCCGTCACCACTTCAAACACCTATCCCCAACAAAGAAAAAAAATCCATAATGAAAGTGCTCTTTTCAACAACAAATATTGCGCCCCTCGGAAGAATGAAGAAAAACAAAGTTATTGTAAACATGGCCTAAGATTGTTTAGACTTCAAAAAAAAAAAAAATAGCACTGCCACCCACTGATGATTTAAATATCGCTGTGGTATTGGAACTGCCTCTATTTTATATTGCGCATCAGGTCATGTTGACGTAAGCCTTTAATGTTAGAATGGTCTGCGAAGGTTTTGAAAGAAAATGTGAAGAAGACGTTCATCCCCATCCCCATACATCCTGTGCAGACCCACCCCTTTTGTTGTGGTGTGTGTGTGTGTGTGTGTGTGTAGGGGTGTGGGAATGCTACCTCGTGCTTAAAAGGATGTTGACCCCCATCGTGTTATCGCTTTTATCCCCACCCCATCCATCCTATTTTGAAATCATAATTTCCGATATCAAAGTGTGCTCTTGTTAACTATTAGGTAAACATTATTATATGAAACGGAGACTCCCACGGGTCACATTTTAAAACAAGTATCCGTTATAAGTCGTATATATATAAAGTACAACTACATTATATCTTAGATGTACTTTTATATAAAAATACAATGCTTCCAGATGACGATACAAGTCTGGTGATCTAACCCTCCATAACATCGCAAGACGTGTGAACATATGTACATGCATTCCAAAAACCAGACCAGATTTGAAAGAAGAACCCAAACTTGCAAACAAAAAAAATGGTTTCGTGACCCCGTAAAAAACAACAACAACAAACTCAGCGGGCTAAACTTGTTTTTGCTCGTTAATTACTCATTTCAAAAGTTACATGCCACCCATTACTAATATCACTAATCCTCGATCCGCCTCTGACTTCTAGTTCAGTTATTAAAACTTTTCAGACATATAACAAAGAGATGTGAAACTGTAAAGTTTATTATGTTATTTTCAAAACTAAATACTTTGAGCAAATAAGAATTTCGAAAACTTCACTTGGTAAATTGTAAGGGTAACCACGTGATGTTTAGCTACTACACCGTTTGATCGGAAGTTTCCTATCTCGTAGTTATTAGATATGTGTATGATTTTAAATAAAATATGCAGAATCGATGCAGGACTTGAAAGTTTCTGTATACTTTGTTGAAGAAACGATTTTTTTTAAAAATAGAGTCCCGATCTTTCTGCCACCATCTAATCAATACAAGCATAGATCCCCTAAAATCAGGAAAGTTGGTGATTTGCCCTGAATAATGGTGTGAAAATCAGCGTCTTTACGTTCCCGGCCACAGAGGCAAATATACTTTTTTTTTTAATACTTTTATTTGAACAAACTGTATAGTCTATAGCCAAAGGCTTGCATTAATTTATGATAGACTAGACATATAGAGAGACGAAGAGATAGTGTTATTATGTATATATAGTAATGGCTCTTTACTATAACATATACAATAAACTCATATGCTCTATATCCTTCTTTACTATCGCAATGCAAGCCTGTGGGTTGGCATTCATTAATAAAGAAAACATGTCGATATAATTATGTTCAGTGGTTCTTCGGAAGTTTTTTTTTAATAAGGTTTCGACCTTTTATATCAATAGCCGCCATAATGGATGTCGCGCTGACCCAATTTAACAACGACGGACGAAGTGTGGTCCCAATATGGTTGTCAGCTTACAACAAAAAAGCGACCCGTCAAAAACACACAAAAAACGTTCAATGTCAGAGTTTTTCTCGTAAATTATTTATTTCAGAAGTTACGCAGCACCTATTCCCAAAACCTGAATCCGCTTCTGGATTGGCCTAGAAGTAGATCAGTGGGTGCGTTCAGGGTTCTCGCATCGGTTACTCTCACCGTCGGTTCGCCGATATAACCAATCTTCTCGCAACTCTACAGCTGAGGTAGTATCAAATCTTACCATCGGTGGTCATAGGTAACCCAATGTTAACCAACGTGGTTGCCCATGGGATATCCCTGAACACTGTGTAAGCTGGAAGCCTGGGTATTGTGATCATTTCTGCTCGACTAATTGCAAAATCCCTTTATGCATGACAAAGTTACAGCCCGGACAAGATCGGACTGCATGGACTGCATGACCTCTAAGTGTGACATTTTATCTGGGACATGGGTATTGTGATCATTTCTGCCGAAGTAATTCCATTTATGCACGACAAAGTTACAGCCCATACAAGATCGAACTGCATGACCTTTAAGTGTGACCTTGACTAAGCTTAAAATCAATAGGGGTTGTTGTTTTAACATGGGTACTATTTCTGTAAAGTTTCTAAACTGTAGGACTAATAGTTACAAATTACAGTGCATGTTCTGAATTCACTGTGTGGAAGCTGTATTTCCATATAAGGTCAGTGTGACCTTGACCTTAAATCTACTGGCCACAAAAACAATATGGCTTCTCCTTTTACCTAGGGCAATGTACCGATGAAGTTTTATGAGTGTAGGTGTTGCGGTTTGGAAGTTATTGTGCAGAAAGCATATTTACATATAAGGTCACTGTGACCTTAACCTTTGACCTACTGGCCCCAGATGTGATAGGTTTCCTCCTCTCACCAAGGGCAATGTACCTGTGAAGTTTTATGAGTGTAGGTGTTATGGTTTTGCAGTTATTGTGCGGAGTGCATATTTCCATATAAGGTCACTGTAACCTTAACCTTAAAAAGACCTCTCAACTAGGGCAATGTACGTATGAAGGTTTATGAGTCTAGGTGTTACGGTTTTAAAGTAAATTGTATGGAATGCATATTTCTATATAAGGTCGCTGTGACCTTTGACCCAAAAAGAAATTCAACAAGCGCAATGAACCTAAAAAGTTTCAAGTGTAGATGTTACGGTTTTGAAGTTACCGATCCCAAACACATCAGGGTTTCTCCACTCACCATGATAAACCTATGCCATTTCATGAGTGTAGGTGTTATAGTTTGACGGTATTATGCAGAATTCAGGTTTCCATATAAAATGATTGTTACCTTAACCTTGACCTACTGACCCCACAAGCAAGAAGATTCATCCTCTCACCTAGGGCAATGTACCTATGAAGTTTCATGAGTGTAGGTGTAAAGGTTTCGATGTTATCATTAGGAATGCATCTTTCTATATAATGTCATGGTGACTTTGACCTACTGATCCCAAAAACTACATACTGATCCCAAAAACTACAGGGATCCTCCCGTCACTTTGCGCAATGTATCAAGTTTCAGGAGTGTAGGTGCTATCGAAGTTACCGTCCAGAATGCTTTTTTCTATATAATGTCGAGGTGACCTTGACCTTTGAACCCAAAACAATAGGTATTCTCTCACCTAGGTCAATGTACCTATGAAGTTTCATGAGTGAAACTGTAAAGGGTTGGAAGTTATCGTCAGAAATGCGTCTTTCAATATAAGGTCATTGACCTTTGACCTCAAATACAATAGGGATCCTTCTCTCACTTAGGGCAATGTAAGTTTCATGAGTTTAGGTGTTATGGTTTCGAAGTTATCATCCAGAATGCGTCTTTCTATATAAGGTCACAGTGATCCTCTGCTCATGTTGGGCAACTTATCTATGAAGTTTCATGAGTGTAAGAGTTATAGTTTCGTCGAAGTTATCGTCCGGAATGCGTTGTTCTATATAAGGTCACGGTGACCTGGACGTTTGACCTACTGATCCCAAAAACAATAGGGACCCTCCCCTTGGTTTTGAAGTTATCATCCAGAAAGCGTGTGTCTATAAAGTCATGGTGACCTTGACCTACTGGCCCCAAAAACAATAGGAATCCTCTCTCACCTAGGGCAATGTACCTATAAAGTTTCATGAGTATAGGTGTAATGGTTTGGGATTTATCGTCAAGAATACACAATTGTTTACGGACGGACAGACAGACCTCATACCATAATATGTCATGTTTTTCAAATGGGCGTAAAAAAAACAATCCACCTTAAAACAAAACCTCGGTCTGAGGGTGTCTCGCCAACCGCGGCAAACCGCATATGATTTATTTTTTAATTTGTGCTTAAATGATGTCCACCAGACAAAATCATTCCATACTGATCATTTTAGAAAAAGTCCCATATCAATATCACTTAATAGTTTTCAAGAAGTACTCGCTACAAACTTGTTTTTTGAAAATCTATTTTTAGCTGTGGTGGCCATCTTGAATTTCCAACCAACCTGAAATGTTGCTAGGATAATTAAGAACAACATTCATGTGAAGTTTCATGGAAATCTGTCGAGTAGTTTCAGAGGAGTATTCACTACAAGTTTTTACTAAATAACTATATAAACAAAGATGGCCGCTGGCAGCCATGTTTAATGTTGAAGCAAAACGATTTTCGACAAGGACCAACATCATGTCATGCTGATCATTTTAGAAAAAGTCCCATAACAATATCACTTATAGTTTTCAAGAAGTAGTCGCTACAAACTTGTATTTTAAAAATCTATTTTTAGATTTGGTGGCCATCTTGGATTTCACATCAACATGACTTTTTGCTAGGATCAACTAGACTTCATGAGCAACATTTCTGTAAAGTTTCATGAAAATCCATTCAGTAGTTTCAGAGGAGTATCGCTACAAAAAAAAAATACGGACAGACGGACGATGGACACTGCACCACGCCATAAGCTCTGCTGATCTCTGATCAGTAGAGCTAAAAATGGCCACTGGCAGCCATGTTTAACGTCGAATCAAACTTATGTTTGACTAGGATCAACATCATGTCATGCTGATCATTTTAGATAAAGTCCCATATCAATATAGTTTTCAAGAAGTAGTCGCTACAAACTATTTTAAGCTGTGGTGGCCATCTTGAATTTCTGGCCTACCTGAAATTTTGCTAGGATCAATAAGACATCAAGAGCAACATTCCTGTAAAGTTTCATGAAAATCCGCCAAGTAGTTTCAGAGAAGAAGTCGCTACAAGTTTTTACTATATAACTCAATGTAAACAAAGATGGCCACTGGCAGCCATGTTTAATGTCGAATCAAACTGATTTTTGACAAGGACCAACATCATATCATGCTGATCATTTTAGAAAAAGTCCCAATCAATAACTTATAGTTTTCAAGAAGTGGTCGCTAGAAACTTGTATTTTAAAAATCTATTTTTAGATTTGGTGGCCATCTTGGATTTCACATCAACATGAATTTTTGCTAGGATCAACTAGACTTCATGAGCAACATTTCTGTAAAGTTTCATGAAAATCCATTCAGAAGTTTCAGAGGAGTATCGCTACAAAAAAAGTTTACGGACACCGCACCACGGCATAAGCTCTGCTGATCTCTGATCAGTCGAGCTAAAAATGGCCACTGGCAGCCATTTTAACGTCGAATCAAACTAATGTTTGAATAGGATCAACATCATGTCATGCTGATCATTTTAGATAAAGTGCCATATCAATAAAGTTTTCAAGAAGTAGTCGCTACAAACTTATTTTTTAAAAATCTATTTTTAGCTGTGGTGGCCATCTTGAATTTCTGGCCGACCTGAAATTTTGCTAGGATCAATTAGACATCAAGAGTAAAATTCCTGTAAAGTTTCATGAAAATCCGCCAAATAGTTTCAGAGGAGTAGTCGCTACAAGTTTTTACTATATAACTCAATGTAAACAAAGATGGCCACTGGCAGCCATGTTTAACGTCGAATCAAAATGATTTTTGACAAGGACCAATATCATGTCATGCTGATCATTTTAGAAAAAGTCCCAATCAATCACATAGTTTTCAAGAAGTGTCGCTACAAACTAGTATTTTAAAAATCTATTTTTAGCTTTGGTGGCCATCTTGGATTTCACATCAACATGAGTTTTTGCTAGGATCAACTAGACTTCATGGGCAACATTTCTGTAAAGTTTCATGAATATCCATCCAGTAGTTTCAGAGAAGTAATCGCTACAAATAAAGGTTTACGGACGGACAGACGCCGCACCACGGCATTATAAAGCTCTGCTGATCTCTGATCAGTCGAGCTAATGATATACAAAGCAATGCAAGCTTTCATCATGTATGCAGGCACAAACAATCTAAAGAAAAGTGTTTTTTTGATAGTATTTTATTTAACTTCATTCATGAACATTTAAACAACACTGGGTTTCCGTATCTTTCAACATAGACTGGCAACTCTGTATCGAGACTGGTAGTTCTGGACCGATCCTGGAAAAGATAATATTTTGTGTGACTGACATACTGAAGTAATGCAACATCCATGGTTAATAACTTCCAAGTCGCATATATTTTTTCTGAAAAAACAACAACAAAACATATATATGTATTGGTGAATTGGTTTTATGAAAATCCATTGAGGACTTTCAGATGTTCAGTGGAGCAGTCGCCACAAAAAAGTTTACAGACGGACGATGCACTACAGCATAAGTTCTGCTGATCTTTGATCAATAGAGCTAACAAGATAGAGGAAATTGCACGAAAACTAGGTTTTCTATTTGAAAAGCTATTAACAGTGACCTTGACCCCAGTGTCCCCAAATGCAATCCCAAACTTACTTTTGATATATTAAGCAAGTTTATTCTAATATCTCATTCCTTACTTAAGTTATTGAGTGGAAACCATTTTTCTAGAATAGTAAAAGTAGTAGTGACCTTGACCCCAGTGACCCCAAAAACAATCCCAAGCTTAATTTACATGAGGTACCTACGCAGCAAGTTTTGTTCCATTATCTCATCTTGACCTCAAATGCAAACTTTTTTTTTGATACAAGAAGCTACCTACACAGCAAGTTTCATTCTAATATCTCATTCCTTAAGTTATTGAGTGACCTTGAACTTGACCCCAGTGACCCCAAATGCAATCCCAAGCTTTTTTCCTAACCCTACCCTGCATGTTTCATCTCAATACCTCATTCATAGCTGTTAATTTTCAAGATTCAATTATACATTATAGTCTATCAATCTGCATAAATGTGCATGAAATATGCAGGATTTTAAAATAATCTCACTGTAAATACCTAATTTTAACAGTAAACTTGGTTGAACATCCAGGATGAAGATCGAGTCTATCACCTACCAGAATTTGGAGGTGTGTCAAATTGATGGTCACTGATAGAACAGTTTAATTTGATGATGCTATATCAAAATTATGAATACTTATCATGTAGTCTTACCAGCAACAGATACTTCTGATAGTATAGATTTCTTCACAAAGTCTAGGATCTTTTGGACATTCCAACTTGCATTCAGAACTGAAGAAAAAAAATCAAAATGGAAGTTTATTACATTTCCATAGGTTAAAGTGTGATGGACGGATGGACGAAGGACAGTGTCTGCGATGCTATGCAAGTGACACAATAACTATGATGCTGTCCAATAAAACATTTTGGTTCAATTAGACACCAAGAGCAACATTCCTGTGAAGTTTCATGAAATCCGTCAAGTAGTTTCAGAGTAGTCGCTACTTGTTTTTACTATATAACTCTATGTAAACAAAGCCGGCCGCTGTCAGCCATGTTTAAAGTCGAATCAAACATGGTTTATGAAAATACTCTATGCTAATTGGCTATTGAGGATTTTTAAAAAAGCTATATAGACCTCCGACGGCACGTCCTTCAACCGTTAGAACGTCGAAAAACATCCAAAACAACGATTACGTTATTTTAAGGCAACGCAAACAACCAATTGAACTTGTTTGAAACACGATAAAGCTGTATATTTCCTTCGTTTGGTGCTGAGAGATGGACATACAATGTATGTTGTGAGAATGTGTTTGTATTATGATCAATCTCTCGAAAATGTGTGTATAAAATTCATAAAAATCCATGTCAGATAAAAATAAAATGTAGTCTTGCCAATTTAAAATACATTCGCGGATATCAGTTTTCAGTGGCAAGTCTATTGCAAGTGTAATATTTTCAAATAACTTGAAAATTAATAAATGTTTTTGAAATTATTTATTATACATTAAAAAGGAATCTTTTTATTAACTTAAATCTCAATTACATTTTATAATGATCAAATTTTATAGAAGATATTCAGTTTTTTCCTTCTCCTGTAAAAAAATGAAAAAAAGCCTCGATATATAACCTTACGTGTTGAAAATGACGTAAAACACCATACAAACAAACACACCGTAATCCAACTGGGTGTATATTTTAACTATTTTAAACCGTTGTGTTTATTGCAATGTTAAGCACAATAGTTTGTAAGTAAAATGAGATGAAAATCAAAACTATGCTAGAAACAATCAACAGTAATGAAAATAAAATAAATTATTAACCAGCAAAAACATGAATCAGGTAGCATCGCACAGAACACAGTGCAAGCTAACAGTAAATAATCAAATATTAACTAAAATAACCTTCAGCTGGGTTCAATAACCTCAATACATATAGAACTAGTCTGTTTGTAAAATAATTAGCAAGTGGTACAGGAAACTTTAACCCTTAACCCGCTATGCACGACTATAATAGCCTTTGCATCCATTTTTAAACCCAGATCAGTTTACCAGAGCTACATGCAAGCAGAGTATTTGCTTAAATACCCAATTAAAATGCCAAAATACCCAATAAAAAGCATAGGTACCAACCAATAAGTAATCAAAGTTGTCAAATGATAAAACAACCAATGCAAACTGAGCAAAATATGGGTTGTTGAAGGGACACCCAGTCAACTTGTACATGTATAAAGCTTATTTTAAAAGAAGTTGATTTTATTAGATTTTGCGTATACAATATTAGTGGAATGCCACCCCAGAACAATGTCGCAAACTTTTATTGTTTTATTTTACCCAAATGAAATCATGAAATACCCAAATAAATACCGATTGGTACATCCAATTGATCAAAAAGCTGATCTGTAGCTCTGCTTTACATTGTCCGGCTGCTACTCAGTCATTTGCCCCAACACACCCCTTTGTCACATAAATGAAATGGTCTTAATTCATAGAAAGAACAGCCCATGATATATTATATGTAGGGGTTTAAGGGTTAATAACTAGGACTGTTGTAATTAACCGCTGGCTACATATGTATAATGGACTGTTCTTTCTTTGAATTAAGACCATTCCATTTATTTCCAAAGAAAATTACGGCAAATAAAAAATTATCATACAATTTATACATTTTACATCTGTATATTTATTTTTAATCAATTTGCAGTGATTTTCTTTGCTTTAAAATGTTTTTTGGTCAATATGCCTTATATGGTTAAATGGCGCGATCACGTCATCGTTCAAAGATGGCCGCCTCCATTTATGTTCTTTGCAAATTGTAAATAGGTCATATCTCCTTTGTCTTTCATGGCATTTTGATAATTCGTCCAGCTTTTTCAAGTGAAAATAGTGCATCAACCCCTTTAATGATGGACAACTACAAGCAGGACTTTTTTCCTGCTTCCTGCTATCAGGCTACGGGCCGAAATTCGGCTAGGTATTTTTTCACAAGTTTGTTCACAATTAAAAACAAGAGGTCAATGTGCTTGAAGCTTTAATTACTGATAGTTTTTGATAGCTAGATCAGTATTCCTGTGAAGTTTCATGAAAATATGTCGTTATATTTTTAGCTTTAACGATCATCTTGGATTTCACATCAACATGAATTTTTGCTACCAGGGCTGTCTTTCTACCATGGGGGAATGGGTCCGGGTCCCTCAGAGGGGGGAATTTTCGCGTCAATTTCAGTAAAAGGGGGAATTTTGCATGAAAGTTCAAACATCCACAACACATTATGATATCATCAATATAAAATGAAATCATGCTGATTAAATAGATATATAACACTAAATAGACAAATAAAGCAAGGACTTAAGCATACAATAACACAATTTTATTGTTGTTTATGCCAAACAATATACATTTAACAATAAATGGGTTCAAAACAGACTTGAAAAATATGTATGTTGACTAGCTGTAAGAGTTAGACTATGTTCAAAAAGTACCAATGACAGTTATGTCATTTACTTTGTTCTACTTTCTTCAACACAAGCACAATTAACACTTAGTTCTCTTAAAATTCTAGCCTTCTGTCTTTCAGTTTTTTCATGTTGTTTTTTAAAAAAAAATTCAAGTGGGGGATTTTGACACTGAGGTGGGGGAAAAAAAGATACTTTTCTGGTGGGGGACTGGGGCCGAATAACGGCCCCAAAAACAGCCAAAAGACAGCCCTGGCTACAATCAACTAGACTTCATTGGCAACATTTCTGTAAAGTTTCATGAAATTCCATTCAGTAGTTTCAGAGGAGTAGTCGATCAAAAAAAAAAAAAGCAGACTGACGACGGACACCGCATAAGTACGGCATAAGCTCTGCTGATAGAGCTAAAAATTGGTCACAATATTTATAGCCACAATTATGATTACAGTATCTAGGTCATGTTCCATAGCCAGCCTAATTGTTCCAGAAAACTTGGAGTTATGGCCCCTGAATTAAACAAAAAATATAAAAAATTGGAGACCGAGTGGTGCATATATTTTACAAACATAATCCTCCAAATTAGCTGGTAGCCCGAATCCCGCAGTCAGTAAAATGTAAATTTTGCAATCTGAGATGCCTGTCGGGCATGTTAAAAATTAGACGAAAATGTAGTACCAAACTGAATCGGAACGAAATCAGACCCGAAATTAGTCAGCTTGTAAACTAATTTAAAGGTAGATTTATTTTGTTTATACATCGCCGGATACAACTATCAATTTCAGAACAGACTGGTTTTCAATTTTTTTTGCTGTTTTCGAACGACGTTGGGGACAATAACAAAGGAGCAATATATAGTATGAATCAATACCGCGATGTAAACTCGACTGATAATGAATTGAAGATCATTTCCGGTCTAATTTGTAACCTGTACGATGAGCTTTCTTTGTTATTTCGAAAAAGCATAACCCAGTAGAAAAAAAGTAATGCAGACGTTAGTGACTCAAAAATAAACAGAACCCGTAATTTTTCGACCCAATGATTGAGAATAAAGTGTCAAAACAATCAAGTTCTTTATTTTATTTAATTATTTGTGATTTTATTCTACAGAAAATGTAACTTTCTGTGATAATTATAATATACATATTTGTCTAAAAACAACACTGAAATTACACTTTTAAAAATTTGTGTCAGTAGAGATGTGTTCGGGCTAGTAAATATTTGCAAGTAACATGCTGATAGGCTAGTAGTAGTAGCTCAAAATGTTTTCCATGAAGACTGAACATATCTTATTTAAAACTTGACTCCACCTGTCCCAATCTTGCCTTTAATAAGAACCATCTGGAACTTCTTTTGTGGTAAACAATATTTCCCACTCTTACTTAATAACTTTAGAGCGTCTCCATGGTCGAATGGTTGACCTTTCGTTGTAAACCTTCGCCTCTCACCACTGCGGGTTGAAATCCCACTGGGAGCTCGACTTATAAGTGAGCAAGGTGGCGATTCTTACGGATGGCGGGAGGTGTACAGTACTGGTTCTACCCACAGGAACTGGTCACTTTTAATTTTTGCCTTCTATTATTATAATTGTCTATATATATACAATTATAATAATAGAAGGCAAAAATTAAAAGTGACCAGTTCCTGTGGTTCTACCCAGGAAAAGTGGGTGGTCTGCCTTCACCACAAAAATCGACCGTCATATATAACCTTGCATGTGTTGAAAAAGACGTAGAACACCATACAAACAATATTCTCAATATTGTTTAGTTTTGAAAACATTTATAGAAGAAAGTTTATCTAAAATATACCTTATGTTATAGCGTCTTCATCCCACAAAAACATGTATGTATGTATCAAGTAATATCGCTTTCAACAAGTTATCTTTCAATACTTTTTTTAAACAAATTAAACAGTAATCGCGGGATTTTTCCCCACAAAATGACCAGGCTAGAGAGTCTTCATAATTTTTAGAAAAAAAGCCGTGACTTGAAATCCTGTAACAAGAACACCGACCAGTTTGGCATATAAATTCATTGTTGTGGACCTAATACTTGGACAGTTATATAGCCACAACGTAATACTTCCCCTTCCCCAGAGCTACAGATAGGCAGGATTAAAAATGCCAAAAATACCCAATTAAAATAAAAAAGCATGGGTATCAATAAAGTAATCGAATTTGTCAAATGATAAAACAACCAGTGTAAATTGAGCATTATATGGGTTGTTGATGGGACACCCAGTAACCATGTATATAAAGCCTATTGTAAAAGAAGTTGATTTTAATAGATTTTGTGTATACAATATTAGTGGAATGCCACCCCAAAACAATGTCGCAAACTTTTATTGTTTTGTTTTACCCAACTGAAATCATGAAATACCCAATTAAATAAATACAGATGAGTAAATACCGGATTGATCAAAAAGCTTATCTGTAGCTCTGCTTCCCTACTGGCATTTAAAAAGTAAAGATATATATTATAATTATATGCCCTTACCAGCTTCAGCTAACAATTTATACTTCCAAGTGAAGGTATACATTCTTTCTTTACAACAGTGTAGATAAGAAAATGGTTCAATTCCAGAACTTCTGACCTTCCAAACAGCCTCCACACTGAAAAAATATCAAAATAAAAAAAAAGATAATAAAACAGTAATTTTCTACTTGTACATTTCTATGTAACAGTTTGACTTAAATATAAGAGAATATTTTCTCAACTTGGGTTGCCTTTAACCCTTAGCCTGCTATGAATGTATAATGGACTGTCTTTTCTTTGAATTTGGACCATTCCATTTATGCTACAAAGGGGTGTTTTGGTTAAATGACTGATGAGCAGCCAGACAGTGTAAACCCTGATCAGCCTGCGAATTACTCGCAGGCTGATCTGAGTTAACACTGGCTGCAAAGGCTGTTGTAGTCGCCCTTAGCAGGCTAAGAGTTAATATTGATATGTCCATGATTTTAATGACTAGAAAGAGGACGTTATCTGTTTCAGAAGAAATCTTGTCCCGATATCTATGCGTCCTGTGGATGCATATATATTTTTTATTGTGAGTCCCTAGCAAGTATTACGAGTCCTAGAAGCAGGACTCGCAGGTAACAAAATCACTGCCGCATGACTACATCCACATTTCTGGTGATGTTTCTAAAACATCACACAATGCCTGCATAAACAACTGCTGTATTTGATGCAATTTGAAATGATTGCCTGTGATATCTAAGTAGATATACATGTAGGAAAAATATTTATTTTTTTAGATCAGGTCGACAAAAATGTACTTTGGTCTCAAAACAAGTACAGTATTATAAATTTCTTTAGGCGTTTTGAGACACACATCAATTACTGTTTATTCTCACCCAAAATACATCAATTACGGTTTATTTTCACCAAAAATGCTTTTGAAAGCTTGAATCTGTCCATGCGGTTTTAGTGTTTAAGAGAATGACAAACCTGATAAAGACTGTTCTTTTAACCATGCAAGACAAAAAAAAAGTTGACATTTTGCGTCCTTTGCCATCACCGACATCTTAATAAACATTTACTGTTATAACAAACAGAAAAAACATTTAAATAAAACAATTAAATAAAAGGGACACGCGGCAATCTTGATTCGTTTAAAACTCCCGGCCTCCTGTTTCCCGTTTTTCTACATAACTTGCACTTTTTTAATCATTAATATTAATTATAAGAGTAGTATACAGCAAATTGTTTTGCATATTAATAACTGCTGGTTATATTGTGCCAATACTATATTTTAACATAACGTTATGGAAAAACAACAAAGAAAAAGTAAAAATTGAATTTTTACGCAAGCAGGTTTCAAGTTAATATGATACTGAATTAATAAATCGAGATGCCAATTTTCATGATTGATAAAAACTTTAGAATTAGTCTCTGCCAGTGTGTCTTTTTAATGATTGAACAAATAGATCTACAAGTCGAGTAGAAAAACTATCAGGATATTGTGGGGTTTTAAAAAATCAAGATTGCTGTGTGTCCCTTTAATAAATTAGCTTCAATGTATCCGTTTCAGGGAATTTCAGTGTAACATATTTAAAACAAAATGCATATAATTTACTACTTTAACATTTTCATTCACAACAGTCTAAATTTTTAGAATTATTTTATTATTAGAATTTTGTGTTTCTGGGTTTCAAGAACCTCATTACTCAATGTCCAGTAAAACCTCGGTGTGTTCTGAGAATGTAATGAGCTTTAAATGAACTGGTTTTATTGGTCCAATTTTTATCACTGCAATGAACCAATCAGAATGTTCATTTCGTAGTTTCTATCATGACATCACTTTTTGGTATTATGACATCACTTTTTGGTATTATGACATCAAACCCTGGTATTATGAATGAATTAATGGTGTTTTACGGCACGTCGACACATAAATAGGTCATATTGTGCGCGAAAATTGGTGAAAAATGAAGTATGTTATTAATTAAAAATTAATGTAAATATATAAAGATAAAATTATTAAAAAATAAGGGATGATAAGGTATCATATTATGACATCATGTCATGCTAAATTATGATGCAAATCAGTGTGTTCTCAGAACTGAATGAGCTTTTTAATTGCTGTGAGAAACAGATTAAGACTGTTTGTATCACTCATTGAGTATAAATGAGTTTCTTGGAACCAAAAATCACAAAATTCAAAAAAAAAAATAATTCTAAAATGATTTAATAGACTGTTCCATTTGTATGTTCTGGTTACTAAACGTTTTAAATAAAAAACAAACAAAAAAACCCAGATTAAACAGAAAATGAATTCCTTCAAATTACTGACAGTATTAGTATATAGGACTTACTTAGATATATAGGGCTGCAGGGGTGACTCCACTGTCCGGAAATGGAAAATATCCCTCCATCTGCATCAACACAACTGACATCTCCAATCGAATTCTCATCCTACTGCAATAAAAGAACAAAAGATGTTTAGGTAACATCATCACTAACATGTAAAAGTGACACCCAGCAATCTTTCATTTATTCAAAACTCATGGTGTCCCATTGGTTTTCAACGTAACTTGCATAATTATTTGCAATCATTTATTTATAATATTAATTAATTGAATAATAAAAGGGGTTGGATGCTTAAATACCCAATTAAAATGCCAAAATACCCAATAAAAAGCCTGGGTATCAATAAGTAATCGAAGTTGTCAAATGATAAAACAACCCACGCAAACAGAGCAAAATATGGGTTGTTGAAGGGACACCCAGTCAACTTGTACATGTATAAAGCCTATTTTAAAAGAAGTTGATTTTATTAGATTTTGCTTATACAAATTCAATATTAGTGGAATGCCACCCCAGAACAATGTCGCAAACTGTTCAGTTAATGTTTTATTTTACCCAAATGAAATCATGAAATACCCAAATAAATACCGATGGGTAAATATTCAATTGATCAAAAAGCTGATCTGTAGCTCTGCTTTACATTGTCCGGCTGCTAATCAGTCATTTGCCCCAACACACCCCTTTGTCACATAAATGAAATGGTCTTAATGCATAGAAAGAACAGTCCATGATATATTATATGTAGGGGTTTAAGGGTTAATAACTATGACATATATAATGGACTGTTCTTTCTTTGAATTAAGACCATTCCATTTATGTGACAAAGGGGTGTTTTGGGCAAATGAATGATCGGCAGCTAGACGTTGTAAACCCTGATCAGCTATTGTAGTCGCCCTTAGCGGGTTATTAGTTAATTTTGAAATTGAAAGCTTTTTTCATCTACAATCTATATTCATATTGTTAATCACAAGTTGATAACTTCCACAACACTTGCTAACATTGCAAACAACAACACACGTTTGTAGATAATAGAAGATATGTCACTTGGCCTGAAATCAAACAAAAAACAGTTAAATTTGCTTGACAGTACTATGCTTTTTAAATGGCCTCCATATACCAATGCCATGGAAATGCAAAATCTGTTATATCTTTTCAAGTAATTTTTGATACAAGGGTTTCATTTTGAGATTTAATTGCAATTTCCATGAACACAAACGGGTTAACAATATGGATACTGCACTGGAATGGTAAATGGCAAAAAAAAGGCCACTGGGAGTTTAAACCAGGTACTACAGTTCAACAAACCTCTATCCTATTGTCATCCAAAATGAAAAATCCCCGCCAGGCTATATCTTCTAACAAACTTACTAGGTAGCAAGTTTAAACAAGAAATCGGTAGAATCGATGGATGCTTCCGGAATAAAGATGCACGTGTGAAATACAATCGGATCTGGGTGAATTTGTTGGCGGATGGAAAATGTCGGATGAGTTGAGCTTATAAGCTTTATATATTTTTAAAAAAATGCAAAGTCCCGTAACTCCGCCCAATTTTGTTTTAACTAAAACATCCTGAAAGTGTGTGCTACTAGACATCATACTGATACTTCCTATACAGTTTCATGAAAATCGGATGAAAATGTAGTAGGAGTTAAGCGGACAAGAAAACTGGACAGACGGACATGGCAATTATGTTTGTGCTAAGAAACACTTTTATCAAATAACGTCCCTCGTTAGCAGTGTCGAACACCCATTTCATATTCTATTGTATGACACACGTGTAATACAACCTGGAACGATTTTGATTAGTTGGGTTAAACCTGTAACACTACGCAAGTTTATTAGCTGAAAATATTTTATTTATTACAAATTCACCCAGATCTGAGTCATAAACTTATTATTTGTGACAGCTTATAAAAAATAATGCACTTTATACAAAACATTGTTGTTGGTTTGTTAAAAAGTTGGCAGAGACTGCTATTTTGTAAAGAGGTAAAACACAAAACTCTTTTATAATATAAATTATATGCAACGTTATGTCACACATTTTATGACGTTTTGGCGCTAAAGTGTGTCTGACGTCGTGGCGGTTCTATGTCCATTTGAATTAATTTTTACTAATTTGATTGCAATGTTATGTGATAAAAAGGATCTTAAACTTGTTCCCATTCCATATAATATTTATGAAACTCGTTATGAATTATTTTTAATTTTAACTCGGCTCGTTAAAATTAAAATAATTCATAACTCGTTTCATAAATCTTATATGAAATGGGAACTCGTTTAAGATCCTCTATGTATTAGCTATATGGCTTAAGTATGTCTTGTTTTGACCATCATAAGACGCTTTACATACAGTTAGCAAAAGCTCTATTTTGGGGTTGAAAATAGTTTTCTGTTGATATTCTTTATGAAATTTTGCAATAATAAGGTAATTATATAGTTTAACTGCACAAACATGCTGAACATGTTTAAATATGATGCTGTAAACTTCTATTAAGGGTTCTATTAAATGTTATCAACCATGTGGTTCCATATCACCAGGGCTTCCACTAAGGTTCAAATTTAGGAAGTCTGAACTTCCTGCATATCAAATTTGGAAGTTCATGGGGAAAATTTAGGAAGTTCCAGTGTTTGGGCATGGCATTCATACTCAGTCGAGTCAATGATTCCGCGTGGTGTTGGGGGTGGAGGGGATCTAAAGTGTTAAAAAAAGGATATTTATAATCATAGATATGTTTATAAAAGAAAATATTTGATATCATTATATAAAAAAAATTGCCTTTGCGTGGCATACCCCACCCACAGGTTTTATACAGTGAATTACATTTTGCAAACAGTTTTCAATTCATCCGTCCAGGAATGTATAAAAAACAACACACTATTTTTAAAAAATGTTGTTGTTTTTTATACATTTGGTACCTGAATATGTTGAAGCTATGTATATAATAAACAAACAGATATACATTACAGTTCCATGTCACAGATAAGGCCTAATAAAAAAACATGTGTGTTTCCGGTTTCCCGACCGACCCTACTTTATCACCGCCGACCCTAAATATTTTTAGCGGAAAAAAAAAAAAAAAAAAAATTTTTGTTTTTTTTTTGTTTTTTTTTGTTGTTTTTTATTCAAATGATAATTTTATAAGCCAGAGTTGTTAAGCATCTAATCTGGATTGCAAAGGTTATCAAAAAGTTGCCTTAGTACAAAAATGGCATAATATATGCGAACAATATATATAAAAAAAATATCTAAAAAAAATACTTTTTCCTACCTACCAACCCTAAATTTTTGACAGGGTGAAACCAAAAACACACATGTTTTTTTTTTAGGCCTAAGCCTCCCCCTTTAGCCAACCCGGACCGCCTTTTATTAAAATGTGCATTAATTATACAAAACGAATTGAATTTTATAGTTGCACCAACAGCTGTCATATGGCGACTTTCCAGCTTCCACTCGTGGAGGAAGACCCCAGGTGCCCCTCCGGGCAATTTTCGTGCACGTGCGGGCACCTGGGTACAACCACCGACATTCCGCAAGCCAGCTGGATAGCTTCCTCACATAAAGATTCCTATGTCCCTGAGGGATCGAACCTACAGTGGTGAGGAGCAAGTGATTTCAAGTCAGAGACTCTAACCACTTGGCCACGGACGCCCCTTATACAAAATGAAGGGTCACTGGGTGTGTTTATATACAACAATTATACACAGAGTTCAATCAATATCCTAAGCCTGTGTACTACATATCCTAGTTCAGTTGTACAAAAAAATCAACGCAAACAAGCTACTCTAGCACAGTAACGATCAAAGAATCTGAAAAAACAAAATGTTAATTTTAAAACAATTTTCTAATTTTAAAACTTGCGAATTTTGACACTGGCTATAGCAACTGCAGTAAATGAACATTAAAATATATTGTAAATTACAAATAACTAAAAAAAAAATTATGAAACAATACTGATGTCAAATTTTAATCTAAAGTAGATCTATAAACAAGTTTAATGAGCAGTCTCCACAAAAATGGCGAAAAAATATGTTGCAGCTGTGTGGACTGTAAACAGAACTGTGCACCGCGAACGTACTGTAATAACTGTGAGATGCCCCCTAACACGATTTACACCAACTGTGTTTAAGTTATTGCCAAATAACGAATATCACGCCAAAACCATCAAAATAGTACTTATATAAATCGCAAATAAATATTGATGTGTTTCTTAGAATCAAATATTTCCAAAATGAACTGAAATATCGCTTTTTTGACCAAGAACTACGGGAATTCGACCCAATGTGAAAAAAATGGCTAACCATACAAGCAGGCAGGAACAAAGAGACCGATTTTTTAAATTTTAGCGCATTTAAAAGTTATTAAACAATCGTGAACAACTATACAAATTTCAACCAATCAATGATTTGTAAAAATTGCGCCTTTTTAATAAAAATATTTCGCGAAAGGCCTCCCAAACCGCCCATTTCGGGTCTCACGTCCAGCAGCCAAATTTCCTGCATTTTTAACAAAATCAGCTGTTCGCAGGTCCGTCATTTAACACCAGTTACAACGAAAGTATCCAACATAACATGATACTTACCATTTTATTTTGCTTAAACTCCTCATTATAACACTTTATAACATTCCTTGTTGGCCATATTCTGATAAAATCCTCTCAAATTAGAAGAAAACCTTGACCCGAAGTGTCACTTTTCAAACAAAATGGCGTCTTCCTTTCCTGAGGTTCCGCATGGGGGTATTTTTCAAATATCGAATACGTTATAAATAGTTTACCGAAATACTGTTAGTTCGATTGTTTTAAATGGGTGATATGTTAAACAATATTGTTTAATAACTCACACACTGTTGGCCAGTTCAATCCCTAATTTCGAGATCATCAATTTACATGGTTCAGAATGTTCACACTGCATATTTTAGCCATTTGGGCTGATTAACGAACTTTCCGTTAGTGAGGTTGGTTCATTTTGTGCGCCCATTTGGTGTCATCACAGATTTTCCTAATATTTTCAGAAAACGTAGTCGAGGTATCGGACTATCTAATTCCAAAATATTAGGAAAATCTGTGATGACACCAAATGGGCGCACAAAATGAACTTTTGACAATAAAATGGATTTAAAAAAAACGGCAAAATTTAATAACGAACGGCGTTCATCACAATTATGACAAGTAAAGAGTTTTGAGACATTTATTCAACAACTACATCAAAGAACATTATATAACACATGAACATGCACACTTTTGACGTTTTTAATCCAGTCACTTTCGATCTTTAGTGTGTTTTATAAGGTCATACACATTTCAATTAAACAGCACGTGACCCGATAATGGGACTATTTTGCGTCAAACTACTGTGGTGAAATGAGTAGAACACTTAGGTCTATGCACGTGTTTACGTTCCCGTGCGTCCTGACTGATAGAGATGCGTTCCGAGAAAGATTCCATCAATTCAAATTGGTTCTAATATATTCCATTCTTTTTCTAAATAATAATTTCAGATTTCGGCGATTTTCGTCTAAAAACGCTGCGTTTCCCCCAAAAAACTCACTAAAGCCCCAACGCTCAGATGGCACACATATCTCATTTTGAAACTTACTGTGTGTTCTTTCAGAAAATCATAGCCTACAAAAAATCCCCCTGGGGGTGTGGGTGGTGGGGGGTGGGGGGTGGGGGTGAGGGGGAGGGTTTCTCCTACTAGCACACAGCCTAGTAGAGTGGCCCAGGTTGTTTGAGTAGTTTTTGGGAAATTAGCTCGTATGGAGCCAACACCTACGGCTATGGTTGCTCCAGTCACAGAACTAAATTAGGATATCACGATCAACAAACGTCAACCGTGAAAACAACGAAAGTCCAAATTGTTCTTTTACGATTTTAATTTCATTCTCCTTCTTAATAATAACAAAGTCCGATATTCCAATGATAGTTCTTTTTTTAACATTTTTCTAACCAAAAATTAGAAGACGTTTTTGAGGACAATAATTCAAAAATGCCACATATGCTCAGAAGCCAAAACTGAGACGAGAATGTTTTTCATCAATTTTACAAACAAAACAACAGGTGTTGACTTCAGAAAAGAATTAAACTTGTCACTGAAAATATATTAAACCTTTTTTAATAAAAACAACTTAATCTGTAGGAAAACAATATCAAAGCCAAGTAGGCATATGCCATACATTAGTAGTTACAGTTTTCAAAAGGTGTGAACATCTTACAAGCCAACTATTGCAAAAATATGTGTTTTATAAAATGTTGACTTTGTAGCATTAAATTTGGATTGGAGTTATCTTATTAATTAAAATTAAACATCAATTGCCATGTTAACAAAATATATAAAATTGAGATTATGCAATTTCACAAGTTGACATCTAAAATGTTACTGTCACATAATGTACGCTACCGCACACGCATTCCTTACATGTGAACACTTGTATTTCTGTACTGATGTGTAATGTTAGCATGTCGTGCTACGAAGATGAATATGTAACCAATAAAATAACACAGCATGCGGCATGTCAAGGATTTGACCAGAGCGAAGCGAGGTCGTCCACCTTGACCCAAAATGTTTGGTAGGAAGAACTGTTTGTAAAAATTAGGAAGAAAGCGTCTGGTAAGAAAAAACGGTCAAGGCATGTTTACGTATTCGTGACAACATTTTTCTTGTCAATATTGTTTTAACAACGTGACTTGATATGTTATTATATTTAACGATGTTCCCAGTTCCTACCCAGATATAATTATATTTCTCTCGACAGCTTATTTACGCTTGCGTAAAACCTTGCTTGTTAAAATATGGTCTTATATGGTTTTCAAAATTGCACATGGAAAGGTAGCAATGAACAGTTTCTTTGAGTTTCTCACTTTGATAAAGCAATCTTATAATTACACATGGTAGCAGTGAAAAGTTTATCTGAGTTGTAATGCACACGCTAACGCGCACGCATCCCTTGCATGTGAACACTTGTATTTCTGTGCTGATGTGTACTTCTAGCACACTTCTAACACGTCGTGGTACTATGTTGAATATGTAATTAATATGTAACGCATGTCAAGGATTTGACCAGAGCGAAGCGAGGTCACCCACATTGATTCAAAATATTTGGTAGGAAGAACTGATGGCAATAATTTGGATATAAATCTAATGCATTACAATAGAGCGAATGTATATCGTGAGGATGAACGAGCTTATAAGTTATTTATCATTGTACGTCTTAAAGAGAATGGTTCTGAAATGTATTTGCTAAATTTATTAACTTCTTTTTTGTTAGACGACTGAAGGAGAGCAATAAATGTAAACATGCTTGGCCTTTGTATGTAATATCGTTTGATATATTTACTTCCGATTGTATAATAAGCAGGGCATATTAAGGTAAATCAGAACTCGTCCTCAATATCGTTAGTGTTACATATTTGACAAATCCTTTCATTCCTTTCTAGTCTTTCGCGAAAATACCTCCCTGTTTCGATCCTTAAACTATGAACGAACAAACGTAATCTGGATAAAACACTGCGATCGCGCCGTGTATGCAATAAATCTAAATAAGTATCATATTCAAAACGATGATTTACAGATTTGTACAGCGTCAATACTCTATTAGTTTCAAGGTCGGATGACCAGTTTTGAATATAACCATATATCAATCGTTGCTTGAATATCTTTATAAAATGTATGTGATTAAGTGAGTTGTGGGGTCAAGCAATGCGTACATAAAACCATTAGTATTCAGTAATGACTTGACTTTTGAAACCCAATTATTTAATCTCCGTCCACAATCGTTTTTTGCGCTTTCATGCTTTATAATTACATTATCAGTTGTGACAGCTCTTAGCCAGAATTTAATGATATTAATATGTCTGTTTATATATAATGGATAACGGCCTAATTCCCCATACACACCCGCATTACTTGTCGATACTTTTACATCGAGTATTTGTTTACAATACTTTAAATGTATTCTTTCAATTTCTTGTATTTAGTAAAACACCACACTTGACTGCCGTAATTAAGAACACTCGCATTACTTGTCGATACATTTACATCGAGTATTTGTTTACAATACTTTAAATGTATTCTTTCAATTTCTTTGTATTTAGTAAAAACCCACACTTGACTGCCGTAATTAAGAATAGACCTACAAAAGCATCAAACAATCTTCTATACTCGTACCAAAAAGAACAATGTCATCGGCAAAAAGCAAAAGAATGAGAGATATATCATTAACAGAGAGTTCGCTTTCAATACTATTATACAAATACAGCTCTAGGTCTTCAAGTAAAAGTGCGAACATTATCGGAGAGATTATCTCCCCTTGCTTTAGTCCAACTGTTGTATCAAAACAATCAGAAAATGAACCATAGTGTTTAACACAGCTTTTAACAATGCCATACCTGGCTCGAATAATTCTTAGCACTTTGCCATTAATACCTAATTGATATAATTTCAACCAAAGTGCATTTCTATTAATCGAATCGAACGCCTTTTTAAGGTCTATGAACGCACAGGCACAATAAACATACCTTTACCATTTAATATTTGTTCAATGCTATTTTGGAGTATAAGCATCTATCGTAGATATACCTTTCTGAATCCAAACTTGGCATCAGATATTTTATTATTATTGCCACACCATTTATCAGTTCGTTTATGCAACACGCTTGATAACAGTTTTTCCATGCTACTGGCCAGCGTTATGCCTCTGTAATTATTCGCATTGTTTGTATCTCCCTTTTTGAGTAAAGCTACTATAAAACCTTCTGTCCTCTCTTCTAGGAAAAATCCAGAATCAAAAATCGCGTTGAAATTATCAGTTATATGCCTCGACAGTATATCATAGGTATAAAATATTCGTTCAATATATGGAGCTAGACCGAGTACCATGGGCCCAATCTGGTGGAACGCAAAAGTTCCCTCAGGGAAACTATTGAGTAAGTTACTGTGAAGCATAGGATAGGTGAAAGACACAGGGCTGGTATGTATTGTGTGTTTTCCTTTATTTCTGAAACATTTAACTTGCTTCTAGCGAAAACCGCATGAAAATTGAAGGTAAGCTGGACATGCTGCACTACTTTTTGTGAAGCACAGTTTCAAGTGTTCTTTGGTCATTTTGACCTCAGAATCCAAAAAGAAGGCGTTTACTTCCAGTTTGGAAAATATTTTGGGGAAAAAAGCAGGTCAGCGAATCATCTAAGGCCCATTTTTGTGATGCACTGGGCATGACTGATACTACATTGTGTGTGTTACATGGCCAGCATATCTAGGATTGGATATTTTCGGTTAGGTATTTATTAACAACCCTATGTAAAAATATTGGTGGTCTAGGTCCTGAATTGTCGCCGGCGCCGGCTTTATCGCTGCCTCTACTTCCGGTATAGTTATAGGATGTCTAATTCGTGAAAAATGGGATCATTATCGCCAAATTATGGTTATTTTTAAAAGAGTCCGCTTCATCGTTTTGTAAGGTTTTTATGTCCTTATATAAGTCGCAAAAATATGTATGAAACTCATCTAATTTGATGTCAGTATTGTTTTGTTTTTTTGAGTAAAAAGTTTCTAAAATCACATTGTTTTATAGAAATACAAATATTGCTATATCCACCGCCATATGCTTGCCGTCTTCGGGATGGTTAAAATTCTGTACTGTTGATTTTTATGAATATTGAGTTCTGCTCAACCCGGGGCTAGAGGGTGTGAGCGATAGCTAGCATATTTCACTACCGCTCATGAACAGTCTCAATCAAACCGAGACTACAATATTTCGTATGTGTCGTGCTCGGCCGTTTCCAAAGGGCCATTATCATACTCTTTTTTTATAGCACAGCGGCGTTGTTTGTGCAGTGTGGCGGCAGTAAAACGTCTCCCCGCGCTTGCAGTCAGTACTGTTATGCATTCGATCTTTGGAGATCGCTGAGCCCGATACTTATATTTAGTAATCGGTTGTACATTTTCAATTTCTTTTGTTTTCTTACTTAATTTTCGATTCGGTGGTTCCACTACTCCGGCCGATAAAAGGCTCTGGGTATTGTTTAACCACTCATAGGATATGTTGTCTGCTTTTTAATTTAGTCTTTTGGCTGTTACTTGTGATACGCAGGCTTCATAACCGCTGCTCCCAACTAAATTCGTTTTGTGTTTATTTCGCTCTTCGGGGCTTACAATTTTATTAGGGGGTGAAATAAAGATATAAATATTGCTATATATCCCCCGCCATATGCTTGCCATCTTCGGGATGGTTAACATTCTGAATGTACTGTTGATTTTTATGAATATTGAGTTCTGCTCAACCCGGGGCTAGAGGGCGTGAGCGGTAGCTAGCATATTTCACTACCGCTCATGAACAATCTCAATCAAACCGAGACTGCCATATTTCGTATGTCTTGTATCATACTCTTTTGAATGTCGCATATGTTCCAGTTCTTTCATTTGCTTACATTTGTATGCTTGTTTTTTCTCCTGTAGTATTGATTTATTATGTTAAACTTTGTTCCCAGTTCCAACCCAGATTATAATGCTATTTTCTCTCAGCAGCTATTTTACGCTTGCATTGCTTGTATTTCATTGATAACGTTTCACACATACGGTAAAATAGAAGGCTGAACTTTTCTTGTCATACCTCAAGTTGTCATCATAACACATTTGTTTTTGTGGTAAAACAAATGCTGTGTACCTCCTGCCTTTCGTAAGGAAAAAAACAACAGTTTATATGAAATACGTTGATCTTACTGTCTAAGGATTTGACTCGTCTTTTGTATTGGTGTACAGTCATCCCGCTGTTGAATAACTTTTAAAAAGACTAACCTTCAATCACTGTCAAAAGGAATTGAAATTACATTACTCATTTTGTTTCTTGTTAGTATGACAGTTGACAGTAATTGAAAGTATTGACAGAATAATTATATAATAACTGACATAGAAAATGTATGGTTACTAGTTGTTGACGTTGACGACTTTATGTATAGCATATATATACAGGCAGCTACTGTTTTAGGTTAACCACCACCAATTGTATTTAAACCTCCGAGATGTAGTCGAATGTAGTTTCTATAATAAAATGTAATCCCTCCTTTTTTGATAAAAATGGGCATTATAAGTAAAGGAAACTTACCGATTTGCATTCAGTTTTGGTTGTTGTATGTATTAGAATCATATTAATAGGTTTTGCTGGGTCACTGTTGAACATTTTCGAAATCATTTCGAATCTATGCATACAATTTGTGAGCAACTATCAATGAACAGCTGTACCCTTGACCTGTTTAGTAAACAAACAAGAAGTTTCGTACAATATGTCTTGTGATCCGGCCTTTTCTGGTAATTTTTTAAATGAAAAATTAATTTTCTATATGAAAATTACACTGTTACTTTATCCACACTTGAGTTGAAGTTGCAGCAAATCATTAATATGTGACATTTTAACATTGGTGTAAATGGGGAAATAATTGGTGGTTTCATACCTATATACTATACGGCAATTATAGAAGGGTATAAAGCCCATTTCATGTTATGCCAACCAATACAATCCTATTTTAACAATGAAATAAAAGTGGCATTTTACATGGTGAGGATACATGGTAAGAACACATGGTATTTTAGGAGCTTTGCTCCTTTAGAGAAGATATCAGTTTGCGTGAAGTAAAATTAACTTTTCTGCTTAAATTTACGAACAACATGTTTTTTCATTGACAGTTGAAGCTGATATAAAGTTTATATCGCTGGAATTTGGAATTTACGGCATAAATTATGAATAAAAAAAAAACATTTTCATCACGAAGGGTAAGAACTCAAGTGAGAAAATGAATATTTGTTAACGATATAATATCAGAAACTAGAATATTAATATATATCAATTAGAAAATTTATTGGCAAACCGCCAATCTTAGTGTAAAAAAGCAAGTTCATGAAGTCAGTAGAAAATAGATAATATCTGAAGATATTCTTGGATTACCCGCTTTAATGTATGTTAATGCGCTTTTTATTCAATTGCATATACCAATTTAGATACCAGTTTGAGATTGTATTTCAATTTTTATTTCTTTAGCCCTTCTACCACCACAGAGATTGTCAAGTGTTTTTAATTACTAGTTTATTGATAAGTTATATTTGTTTAACCTTTTCTATACCCGCAATATTTATTGTATCACGAATGTATTTTTATTTCACGAACTTGTAGAGTTTTAATTATAGGTAACATAACCACTTAGCTATACGTCGCCTATTTTAAGATTAAAACGTATGATAGAAATATATGACACGAGTTGCAAGTTTATGGACTGGGCAGTCAGAGCTAGAATGGACCTACGCGAAACGGAGAAGTTGGTGTCCGTATACCATTCAAGGTCTGACTGCCATGCGCATAAGCACCATAACGTTATTTGTTTATAATCAGACATGTCCATCTCAGGACCTACTGTATAGTACATAATCGCTAACAGGTATTGTCGCACGCACTTATCTACATAAAATCCAGCGACACTAATGAAAAAATCATTTTGCTCCCAAAACAGCTTGTTTTGTGACGAAAAAGTCGTAACGCACTCATAAACCTATATTGTTATTACCTCTGAGCGTTACTACATTTGGCATAATTTTGAATTTTGTCCATGATAAATTAAAAGAGACATCCTATAAACGAACGGTTTCAGCGTTCTTATATTGGTGCGTTTTTAATAAAGCCATAGAAAACTGACGCCTCTCTGGTACGAGGGGCATTCAATATATTCTGTCACTAATGCGCTTCTGTAGAAACCGCCTTAAATTACCGCACTGAAAACTCGTGCATTTGAAGGCGATTTCACTAACTACGTACATGCAAAATAGCGGTTTAATCCGATAACAATTGACGGATATATCCATTGTTGAATTATGCGCACTCATGTATAGTCGCTATATTTCATTGCTATCATGAAAAGTGAAGAAAAAATTAAAATTAGGGCTTACATTAAAGCCAGGGTTGCTTTAAAAGTACCTGCAAAAGAGGTTTATTCTGAACTGTACCGTGTACATGGCAGTTCGGCCGTGACATTGAGAACGGTTTTTCGTTGGGCTAAGACATTTGAAGGGGGTAAACTTAGCATTAAAGACCGTAACCTTCCTGGCAGGCCTGCTGTTGCAGCAACAAAGGAGAACATTGATGCTGTGAAGGCCATGGTAGACGAAGATGGGCGGTATACAGTTTCTAAGATAGCTAATAGTCTTGGCATCTCAGAAGGCACAACTCAACACATTTTGACCAACTGTTTGAAGAAGCTTTGTGCTAGATGGGTCCCTTATTTGATGTCAACTGAACAAAAGGCCAAACGCTTAAAATGTGCTAAAAATCTTCTTAAAAATATAAAAATTGTCATCCTAGAAAAAATTCTGAATTGCTCAATGGAGCTGAAACGTGGGTGTACTATTTTGATCCCCAGAGGCGGATAAACAATAAATAATGGTTGGGTAAAAATCAGGCAAGACCGGTTGTTGCAAAACGAACAAAAAGCGCTAAAAAGGTTTTGTATGCAA
Source organism: Cyrtodaria siliqua (assembly GCA_037043455.1). NCBI lineage: Eukaryota > Metazoa > Mollusca > Bivalvia > Adapedonta > Hiatellidae > Cyrtodaria > Cyrtodaria siliqua. The sequence goes on along the minus strand of JAWPHD010008617.1, from coordinate 47,465 downwards.
TTTCTTTAATTCCAGTGGCCCTGTGGTACAAATTCCAAGCAAACAGGGAAAAACCATCACGGCCAAATTTTATAAGGACAAAGTTCTTAAAGCAGTCAAAAATATTTACAGGCAAAAACGCCCAAGTAAAGTTTTGAATGGTATCCAACTGATTCATGACAATGCCTCAGCTCACAAGCAATTGAATGTTGTTTAACGGCTCATCAACACAGTATAGGTTATTTAGAGCCGCCCCAGAGAGAGGGGAAGGATACATAGGAATCCGGGATTCCTATGGTTCCTATGGTTCTTTAACGTGCTCGGAGGATAGACTGATACACGGGACCGCCCGGTTTACGTCCCCATCCGACGGACGAGGCTAAGGGAACGTGTCTTGCCCAAGAACACACCGACGGAACTCAGTGGTACCACGGAGGATTGAACCCGGGGCCTCCGGTTAAAAATCCGCCGCGCTACCGACTGCGCCACGCCAGCCCTCCGCTCACAAGCAAAGTGGTACAGTTTGAACACCCACCTTGTTCTCCCGACCTTAGTCCCTGTGACTTTTTCCTATTCCCTTTGCTGAAGAAAAACTTCTCTGGTAGACGCTATGTTTCCAGAACTGCCATTGGTGCCGGAATATTTCAGTGTCTCAACAGTATACCAAAGGGAGACTACTTTGCTGCGTTTACGTCATGGATAGAGCAACTCCGAAAGAGGGGGAATACTTTGAAGGATTGTAATAAGACGGTTTTTTATATTTCCAGTATCTGTTAGTTCCGAATACCAGTGACATATTGAACCCCCCTCGTATGTGTAGTACTGTAATTTTAATGCAACTTGAACATCTACATCCAAGCAATGAGCATAAACGTAATACAACACGCTACTTTGTTTTTCATAAGCTTCAGAAAAAATGCCAGAAGTAGATTTTAATGAACAGTGGCAGACAAACATGTTGTTGTTGACGTTTTAAAACAAAACAAAATTGAATTAAATTTTCTGGTAACAAGTAATTGCCGAAAATGTATTTTGGCATACAAGACAAACAATCCTGAGATACGATACGAACCATTTGTATGCCACCCATGTAATCCTTACAGTTTATCGAGCGGTGAAAATAAAACTAGTGTAATTAATTAGTATCAATTTAAACTGATATCAATCATATTTTAAAGCTCGTTCTATTATTCATCTTAAAATAGAAATAAAGTTAGCTCACTTCCCGATCAAATCAAATATGTGATGCACTCCAAACCGACAAATATCGTCTATGCATTCAATTCTTAAAATGCGAATCTATACTGACGGTCAATGAAAACGCACTCATTATGCTGTTGGAGTATTTACAAACCATTTGGAGTGGCTCGAAATAACCTAAATAATGTTTTAAACGTTAACCAGCAGGTAAACAAAATTTAATTCGATTAGTCAGTTTGTGTATCTATTATTTTATGAAGATTAATTAGATTGGATTAATCGCAACAACACTGAGGTCATATGGCGACTTTCCAGCTTCCTTTGTTGGAGGAAGAACCCAGGTGTACTTCCGGGCAATTTTCGTGCACGGGCGGGCACCTGACGGGCGGGCCCCTGGGCAGAACCACCGACGTTTTGCCATCTAGATATCTTCCTAACATAATGATACATAGGACCCTGAGGGATCGAAACCACAGCGGAGAGGTGCAAGTGATTCCAACTCACAAACACTAACCACTCAGCTATGGACGCCCGGCTTCTTTCGAAGATTAAATCAGGTATGCTGTTGTTTTCTTTTACTGTTTTCTACTTTCATTCATTTCTACTTTAGAATTCTTTTTTTTAATTAACTAGATCGATTAAGGAATTATGTACACGGTAGGGTAATTCTTTCGCGTGTGTTCTTCCGTTTCAAACATTTTTAATATTTGCTGACAGGTATGTTTATTGTTGTGGCAGGTGAGATGAAGTCTACAGTCTGAACTTGGATGTGTAGCTCTAGACGACCCTGCCATCAAAATATGAAGTTTTATCGGTTTTGAAAAAGTTTGTATGTATGGCGTTTTTACGTCCTTTTCAACACATGCAATGTTATATATGACGGTTGTTTTTTTGTGGTGGAGGCAGACCATCCACTTTCCTGTGTAGAACCAGTACTGTTCACCGTCCGCCGTAAGAATAGGAATTCTAGTCCAAAGGATGACACCACTCAATTAGGTCGGCGTACTACATTTTTACCAGATTACATGTTTGTGTACGCAAATTACTGTGGTCCATAAATAAGTAACATTTAGCCTGGAAGCTTTCTGTTCGGAATGCTCCGGTAAACTGTATTTATATATAGGCCAACATAGTGTTGAGAGGCCATCTCATAGATTTGCACACTTGATTTGTATCGCTTTGACTGATTGTGTAAGTATCGCTTCATGACTCCTCTTAAGGTTATATCAGAATTATTTTTAGGTAAAATCTATAAAAAGGAGATGAAACAAATGTTTTCAGTCATA